>VZRU01016792.1:25813-57641 GCA_013398155.1 Pedionomus torquatus | reverse complement strand
TCTCAGGATGAAGACCACGTCACCAGCAGGCTTCAGTAAAAGTCCCAAACTGGACTCGGTGATCAACAGGAGCTGGATTCCAGATCTGGAGTCGGGAACACTTGGATCAGGACCAAAGGCAGATGAATGGGCAGGGTCCTCCTTGGACATTTGCCAATGAAGAAGGAGAGTTGACCTTTTGATCCCTCAGCTTTTATACAGGGCATGATGCGAATGGGATGGAATACCCCTGTTGGTCAGTTTTGGGTCACCTGTCCTGGCCACTCCTCCTTGCAGGTGGGACCCCTCAACACTTTTCCACTTCTGACCCTCCAACGGGCAAATGACGAAAATTATCTGACCTTGGTTCTTCCAGCAATAAGTCTAAACAAGGGCCTCTCTGCATACCATCCCTTGGTATAATCAGGTCTTATCACTGTGAGATGAAACTGTTCTGAACAATGTGCTGTTAATTTCACAGTTTAGTTAGTTAGAAGAGGCCTAGCTAAGAAAGTAAAACTGTAAAACAGAAAATTGGTTCGTTTTACCTCAAACCAGGACAATGCCCCATCCCTGGAAGTGTTTAAGGCCAGGGTGGATGGAGCTTCTGAGTAACCTGGTCTAGTGGGAGGTGTCCCTGCCCATGGCAGGGGGGTTGGAACTCAATGATCTTCAAGGTCCCTTCCAACTCTAACCATTCTATGATTCTATGATTCTTGCAAATCTGTTTCTTTTCCTTGTGCACACTGAGAGCCTATGAAGTTTTGCTAAGTTTTAGGTGAATTCTGTAATTCTGTAATGGTGTAATTCCACCAAAATTCAACAGATTCTGCTATACATCCTGGGGAATTCTCAGATACATGTGCTCTTAAGCATAGTAGAATTATTGTTCATAATTTACATGTGAAATATCTTTTATGTCAGCGCTCAGGTATTGCACCATGTCATCTTGCTGCAATGTTTCTCTTCTTGCCGACACAGCACATTGCAACAAAATGTTTTCACCTTTACTGGTACCAGTGTGACTTCGCAGTAACACCAGTATACTTGAGGGATTCTGTGTGTTGAACTGAAAAAGGTCTGGAAGATAAATGCGGCAATAGAAACACAATTTGTTATTGATTTGTTCCTGTGTAACTTCATGATGTTTACGTAAGTGTTGGAAATTGTTTCACCTCATGTATTTGGTGGACTCTAACACCTGTTTCTTTCCAAATAGCTGGCAGTACAACAACACTACATACCAGTATTTCACAAGGAAATAGTAAATTTCCCATTATCATAAATCTTTGTCATTCTCTGCCTTGACATAGCCTGAATCTAGCTCTTTCCAAAGTTCCATTTCTGATTTCTGAGACTTACTACAAGGAACAGTTTTAACTACCAGCAGTTCAAAGAAGTCAGCTTTCCCATTTTTTTTGTCCTTGCCACATCTCAGTGTTTACTTTTTTAGAGTATTTTGTTCATGAAAAAAATAAGTCGGTGCACTTGGATCCCCTGTGCATTTAGCCCTGTCCCTGCCAATGTCTTTTGAAAGAATATAGCCAGGAATAAGTTTTTTAATTACACAGTTTCTTCAAATAAATATCTATCTATGAAATAAGGAGTAAAAGCATTGAAGCATCTTCCATAATCTTAGGCTTACTATTTTCAATTGTTATCCAGTCATTCTTTCTGAAAACTAACAGCTTTAGCTAGTCCTACACTATAAGGAAAATTTCTTTGCCTTTGCATGTTTATTGCAGTGTTTTTCCTGAGCTATTTCCAAGGTGTTTATTCCTCATAAACTTTTTCTAAGTAATTTCTCTACAGATTTTCTTTAGTTCTGGTAGTTTGAGTCCCCAGCTGTGTGAGTGCAACGAAACAAAGCCTTAGAGAAAGCAAAGAAGAAGAGGAAGACCTCCAAAGTTTTAGGAAATCTCTTTTCTTCCACAGTGGAGGATACTTGTATCTTTCCTTGCTACCACACAGTACCATGGTTTCTCTGAAGCTTGAAGAAAAAAGGAGGTGGAATGAGATGCAAAGCAATGTGACCATCAGGCAAGAAAAGGACCATCCTTCACTGTGGCGCCAGGGACTTCTGCTCTCAGTGGGGAAGGGAAGGAGCATCCTTCACTGCCCAGCAGGGTCAGTCCAGGAGCTGCAGCAGAGGAGTGCAGCCTGTGCTGGTGCCTTTTGCCCTCAACAAGCTCTATGAGCCCCACTGATAGTCCTGATGCTGTAAAATCACATAAATACGATTGAACACAATTTGTGAAGCCGAAAGAACTAGCAGATAACGTTCAAAGCTATGGAACTGCCATCACCACATCCTACCCAGGGCACAGCCATAGAGACCTGTGCTGTGCATGTTTGTGTGCATGTGTGTGTCTCTACACAAACATGCTACAAGAAAGCAAACTAATTGCCCAAAAGATGCTGTTGACCCCATGCTTGACTACCTCCACCTTCTAAGGCACAAGTTCACATTGTGCCTTATTAATAATTTCACAGTTTCATATTATATCACCCAGAGAAGTTTTGGTCTTTGTTTTCACAGTGCTGAAAATCTTTTCTCAACCTGGTGCTGAAAAGTTCCACAAACTTTGGCCTACCAATAGCAATATAAGCAGTGCTGGATCTGCAAAAGCAGAGGCTTGTCTGACAAATTAAGTCGGCATAGAAGCTTAGGGTTTTCTTTGTAAAGACTAAATGCTGGCATCCAGTAGATGGTGATGTTTAATAATGTATTTCCTGCTCTGTCTCCAGCTAATAAAGCCAGACAAGTCTGTCTGTCTCTCTACACTTGGGTATTTTACTTATTTCTTGTTCTTATGATCTTTAAATGAAAAACTATTCTGTTCTGTGTAGAAGTGGATACTTCTGCTTTTCTCCCCAAAGATCAGTCTTCAAAATAAAAAAAATAATTATGATGTATTTGTGTTACACTAGCGCTTTCACAGCTCACGTGTCTCCATCCTCTACAACTACAGGGAGCCTCTACACTCTGTAGGCAGCTGAGGTAAACTGCAGCTGGGGATTTCATACTGTGACCTTATGTAGCTACATGGAAGTAAAAATTTCCTATGCTTACCTCTCTCTTGAGCTGTGTTAGACAGTTGTATCAGGTTGCTTATCTTGATTTCAAAATGCCATTTTTCAATATGTATTCTTTTTTCCTTCACCAAATTGGGAGAAAATGTTTGTATTCATATCAGTACATGCTTCTACAAGCTTGCAGACTGAACAGCCACTTCACTATTCATGTATTTGCACTGTGCTTTGGTGGGCAGCATCTATGGAAAGAAAAGTAAGGAGGCCAGCTGAGTTTTTCACTGGGATGCTATACAAACATCTCCAGTTTCTCTGTGAATGATCCAAGAATAGAGCTGAGGTATGTTCACCTCTGAAGAAGTGGTTTTGAGAGTTTTTGCAGATACTCCAAGCAGCTCTATTAACAATACTTGTTCCTGTATACCTAGCCTATCTGCAAATAGCTGCTAAATAGGTGTTAACAGATGCAAAGCACTAAAGTCCAAGTCTCCTCTTGTAAAGCTGAGTCCTAAAGGCTCTACCACCAGTCAGGTACAGGTCCCTAAAGTGCTGCACACACAGAGGGCTCACCACTGCTGAAAACAGGTTATTTTCCCCTTCTGTGTCTCTCTGTCTACCCTATTGCTGGCCACAAACTGCCGCTTCTCACCTTGTGCCAGCTTCAGCTTGTCAGGCATTTCTGTCTCACTTTAATTCACTGGAATAACTGAAAACAAGACCAGGAAAAACAATGAAGAGCTTTCTGTCATTTCAATGAGTTGAATCAGTCAGGGAGTGTGATGAGAGCCCGAATATGGGTGGAATGGTGTAGTTGGGACTGAGAGAAAGGGAAAGAGGATGGGGTAGGACAGAGGAGGGAGAGGTTGGAGGGGAGAATGGAGGGGAGCAAGATTTTCTCATTTCTGCAGCAATAAGATCTACTGAACTGCCTGTGGGATCAGAGGTTTATTCACAGTTGTCATGGCTGATGTCCATCTGGCAAAAGTTGCTGTTTAGAGTTAAGCAGCTTTATTTGAACAAGGGGTCTTACACAGTTACAAGTGTCCAATGTTGGGGAATGCACCGCTTCTCTGGGAGATTATTCCAAGGGCCAACTGTTCTCATTGTGAAAAATTTTCCTCTTGAGTACAACGAGAATCTCCCCAGGAGTAACTTGAACCCATCACCCTTTGTTTTTCCCATGTGACTCTGTGTAAAAAGGGACTCTCCATCTTCCTTGTAATCACCCTTTAAATAATGCAACATGGTGATAAGTTCTCCCCTAAGCGTTCTTTTTTCAAGGCTGAACAAACCCAATTCTCTTAGCCTTTCCTCCTGTGGCAGGCTTCCTGGTCCTTTGATGATCTTTGTGGCCCTTCTCTGGACCCTCTCCAGCCTGTTCACTGAACACAGTATTCCAGGTGTATTCCAGGTGTGGCCTGACAAGCATTGAGTAATGAAGGATAATGCCTTCTTTATCTCTGCTGGTGGTGCCCTTATAGATGCAACCCAGCATCCTGTTCACTTTCTTTGCCACAGCAGCACTCTGTGCACTCATATTGAGCTTGTTGTCCAGTAGGACCCCCAGGTCCATTTGCACAGAGCTGCTCCCCAGCTGGGTAGATCCCAGCCTGTGCTGCACTCCTGGATTATGTTTTCCCTTACACTTTTCATTGTTGAACTTCATAAGGTTTTTATTCAGCCTGTTCAGGTTTTCCTGCAGGGTGGCTCTCTCTTCTAAGTAATCAGCAAATTTCATCAGTGTACATCAGTGAGACCTTACTGTTTAATATCTTCATAAGTGTTCTGTTTCTTAAAACTGATTAGCCACAAGACTGTGGCTAATCTGTCTGTAGGCATTAGTCTACATAAATCTTCAAGGACAGGCAATGCCTTCACTTGGAAGTTCCCCGGCCCTTGTTTAACCTGGAAACAAGACCACTGCTTGCCTTTTTGCGTATTCTCATTTGTAGTGTATACTCTGTATTGATATGCCACGGTGAGGCATTGAATCTTTTTCCTGGACAGAGAGTTTCATTCTTAATTAATCTCGGAGTTATAATAATTCCAGCAAGTGTTTTCTAAGGTTAGGAACCAAGTGTTGGCAGTCATCTGTCCCTCATTGTCACTGACACAATGGTGCTTGCCAGAAATGGGTATATTATAGCCAGTTATTTTTAAATTCTTGGCTAGAAGTAAAAAAATATGGTGGTTTTCTGCAATACTTTTAAAGGTATTTTTTACATATAGTATACTTAATAACAGACAATGTCAGAGCAATTCAATACCTGAGGCAGAGGCAATAGTATTCTCCATACTGCCTTCAATGGGCTCTTGATTAGGTAATTATTTGCTAAGTAAACAATAGATAAAAGTTCAGTTTGTCACATGTACACAATCGCAGAAGTACTGTGCTCTAAGTAAAACCACAGGTTCTTGCTGTAACAGATTCTGGAGTCTCTTCGGGGGGAAAATGGACTCTGACACCTATGTCAGGGAAGTGATATCGCTTATTGTCAAAGTTCTCTTGTCTTCAACCATAAAGTGGTCATGTTGCTTTCAGAGGAGCTGAACTTAAATAGCAGCCAAAGACAAGATCCCTGGGTACTTGGGATATGGACAGTAAACCAGCTGTGCCCTGGGGAGGGCAGAGCATGAAGCCTTACATGCCACAGGGGACTGAGATGTGCATTGCTATGAGTTACTTGGTAAAGGGATACTAGACATGATCAGCAATGGTCAGGTTCCTGGTGGGCAGGGTGCTTTCCAAACCACTGGTGTTAAATTAGCAAGCTGGCTTGTTTCCTACTCTGCTTAACACACCAAACCACAGGAGGGTGAGTATCTCCTGAGCCCCAGCCAGCCTCAACTAGTCCTTTCCTTCACCCAGAACACTTTCAACACCACCTGTTCAACCTGCTGCATGTTTTGAAAACACCAGCAAGGTCTTTGCTGTGTCTCTTATCAACACAATAAGGGAGCAGAACATATGTGCAGCATTTAGCAGTGCATCCCACTACAATCTGAACTAACGTGTGCTCCAGTTAATGGTGTACTAAAGTGATGAGTGGCTTATTATGATGGCACTCGGTAAAGGGTGCTATAAGGGACAGATCTTATTGCCTTCTTCCAGCGTGTTCAATTGCCCTTGGAAAAGTCACCTGCTCTATCTGTAAAACAAAGTTAAATTGTTCCTTGGGTTCAGTTGGCCTGTAAATCTTCTGGGGGGAAAAACTGGTTTTTATTCTGTGTGTGCCTAGTATGGTATAGATCCTCTCAAACTACTGAAATATCATAAGCAATAGTATATGCTGTTTTTTCTGACTTTTGTGTGCAACTCTCCTAGTATTCTGTATAAAGACTCCACAAAAGATTAACTCCTAGTACTTTTAATTCAACAGTAAAGAGAATCCCATAAAGAATGTTGTTGCTCTGATACTACTTTCTATTATGGGGTGAAAAATGATAAGATATGGTAACAAAGACCAGCCTTTGATATTTATCTAGCTGTGTTTTTAACTTTTCGTGTATATGCATATAAGCTTGCAGAAAATAGACATGGGTTTATCTGGTCATTTATCAAAATTCCAATCAAATATTACTGCTACACTTCATTAAAAACAAGGCACTTGGACATGCACTGTTTACAGAGAGGGAATAATATAAACAAAACAGGCTGAATAAGGGCTAGACCTGGAAAGAACAAGAAAGCTCTGATGGCAAAAAAAAAATCCATTATTAGAAACTCTGGAATTTCTTCAAAACATTTTGTGATCAGTTGATGGGATTAAACAATTCTGACTCTAAAATTCACATATGAAACTTTTCTTAAACACTTACATATTTATTTAAGATATTTTTTTTTCCCCTGGTATTTTATATAGCTCAGAAGAGGCACATCACCAACTACTGAAATAGCAAGAACATCCTCAAATACTCTATTAATGTTGTCCTAGAAAGGCAGTTTGAAGTACTTGAAAAATTTCTGTGCCTAAGTTAGTCTTCAAATAAGGATATTGTCTGAAATGTGAGCATAGAGAAAGCTGTGTACTTATGTGCAAAAAGGGTTAGGAGAGAGATTGCCAGTGTCAGTGCATCTGTGTTACATCTCCTGAAACATAACTTTCCAATTAGAGAACCTGAACCAGAGATGTTCTGTCATTATTCTCTTTACTTATCTCACAGAATAAAATTATTTTTAAAGTGAATATTTGTTTGAATAGATCCTATTTAATTTTGAATGTCTCTTCGATTTGTATTTTCTGATTACTGTGTAGTTACTCTGCCAGAAAATGAAGAATGACTCCAACCTTAGAGAAGCATAATTATGGGCAACCTTCAAGGGCCAGAGTTTAGGATTTTCTGTACAAAACTGCAGTAGAGAATTTAATTTTTCTTATTGTGCATCACTGTCCAGAAGTAAACAGGACCAGGGTGAGCACTCCTTTTTCTTACCTTATTATAAAGGAGTTTCTCAGTTGTTCTCTTCATTTTGCCTCGCTTCAGAGGCTGCACTGTTTAAGAGTTCTTAAAACACTTCTTGTCAATAATGCTTGGGAAAGGGTTTTGTTTTGCCTGTTGTTTAAGAGTGGACTAGTCATTTAGGTATCAAAATAAAGGCTGTATAATGGTTACTACTGAGAAGATTTACTTGCAAATACAGTTGATTTTTTTTTGTTGTTGGTTTGGGCTTGGGTTTTTTGTGCATGAGACAGCCATACTCAAACCAAAATAATTTTGCAATTGTTTGCCTTGTTCTAGCTGCTTGCTTTTCCTTGCTACCTGCATACATATACAAAGCTATCATCTATATATGCAGATGAGCTATTTCCATTTCTTCCCTTTCATTCTTCTGTTAACATTTATATCTTAATAATAGCATGTGTTATGTTACCATATATTAAAATTTCTCTCTTCAAAGACCTTGGTAGTTAACAGATTGCCTCGTGTTTTGAATTTGAAGGTATGTTGGTGCATTCCTAAATATGACAGCCTGACAGTTAATCTGGAGGTCTGTCGTGGTTCAGTCCTTGGAGGGTACAGATCGGTCTAATGTAGCCAAAACACCTCTGCAGATTTAAGCTGTGAATTACTCTGGTGTAATTCAGAAAATAACTTATTTTTCTGTTTCCTAATTTCTCACTAATGAGGTAGGACCAGATGTGGTAACTGTGCAGAGACCTTTCTTACTGCCTCACTTCCTCAAATAATGAAATTATGAATCATCTTTCATTAACCTATAGATGTATTCACAGACTATAATGGGAACTAATAGAAATGCTACCTACCATCATCATTATCATTATCATCATCATGTTTTTATTGTGTCTAGTTGATGATTTATGAATGCTTATATGTGGAAATAATGATGTCATCTTTTAAAAAGAAAACAGTTGCTTAAGAACAATGAGAACATTGGTTTTGTGGCCTTTCAATATAGAATGAGGTCTTCCAAGAAAGACAGTGAAAGACCTTTTACCAAAGCCTGTAGTGTCAGGATGAGGGGTAAGGGTTTTAAACTGAAAGAGAGGAGATTTAGATTTGATATTAGGAGGAAATTCTTTCCTGTGAGGGTGGTGAGACCCTGGAACAGGTTGCCCAGGGAAATTGTGGATGCCCCATCCCTGGAAGTATTCAAGGCCAGGCTGGATGGGGCTTTGAGCAACCTGGTCTAGTGGGAGGTGTCCCTGCCCATGGCAGGGGGGCTGGAACCACATCATTTTTAAGGTCTCTTCTAACTTTAACAGTTCTATAAATCTAAGAGTTTGCTGCCCACATGCAACTTCTTAGACAAAAAAGTTCTGTATGAATGTAAATAAGGACATTTATTCTATGGTTTTAGAGAAAGTACTATCTGTGTTTCAATAAATTTGAGGTAGATGAAAGATTTTAACAAGTTTAATGTTATTAGTTCATTGTACAACTTTGGCAGCCATTGGTTATGGAATCACAGCTGTAGTTTCCTTAAAATCAAGACTATTTTTCAGTTTATCTTATGGTTTTCTGAGGTGCCTCAAAATGTGATTTTTCTTATCACTAGGAATAAAGTGAAAACAGAGCTTCCCCTATGAGAGGCGGAAATCTATGTAAACAAGTGGATGTATGAAAAGAGGAAAATGCTACTGATTTTTAAAAAAACAACAAAACAAATGGGAAAACACTACATACATTGACCTCAAACTCCTGAAGTTCTTCTTTTCACTTTGTCCCTCTGTATGATAAAGCTGATGTAATACGCTTTTGCTGTTGAAGGAAGGGAAATGTTTAGAGTAATGTGTAGTACAAGCTTTTATGCTTATCCTTTCAGATTTTAAAGTGGGTCTATCTAACAGAAAACACCAGTAAAGGAAGCAGCCTTTTAAAAGTACATATATTTAAATATACCTCTAAGAAAATGCTAGCTTTTTTCTTTTTCAAATAAAACTTCCTTGCTGTTCTATGAAATCACACAATTTCTGTCTTGCAGTGTGGCTATAACCATTTCATCCACACTGGTCACAGTGGGAGTACCTATAAATTGCGGGAAATTTAATGCCTGAAAACGTACTCGGTAGAGAAGTAAAATAAAAAGCTGAAAAATTCTCATAGCTAATGCCTATTTCTTTCTGTCCTTCATTGATTCCACTCAGTTCTCACTGCTGGTGGAATGGTTATAGCCACACTGCAAGACCAAGATTTTTATCAATCATGGTTTTATGTACTGTTAGCTACTCTGTATTGTGTTTCTAAAAGACATGGATAAGCAGAATGCTCAGGGGAGTAATTGCAGGTTAGTTATTTTATCCATTATTGCATTAAAAGACAATTTCTTGTCAGGGAGCAAAATGACTTAAAGAAATGTCTTGTTTCCTATTTTCTTATTAGTCAAAATTAGTAACATAGTATTTTTTTTTTTGTATGTGAGCCCTCCTTAAGCAGCAGTGCACAATATTCTGTAGGAAGTGTCTTGAGTGATAAGTTATTCTACAAGAATTTAAGATTGAACTTGTTAGCAAAAAACATTCCCATTGGTTTTAATTTGTGAATTTTTTTTTTTTTTTCCTCAGTCTTTAACTCTGAAGAGTGAAGTCAGTCTCTACAGTGACTCCTGCAGATTTGCTGTTTGGGGTTCTTTTCCTTATCTGAAAGGAATTTTTATGAGTGTCACCTGTTCTGCCTGTACTTTCTTTGCAGATGTATGTTTACTTTTATAACACAATCAGTTAAACGTTGTAAGGTGAGCTGAGATCTTTTAAGATCTCAAAAGAAAACCAAAATAAATAAAAAAGTCCAGAATAAGGGTGACAATGACAACCTTGAGTCAATTCTAAAAAAAACCAAAAACCTTAAACATCATCGAGTTCCAACCCCCCTGCCATGGGCAGGAACACCTCTCACTAGACCAAGTGGCTCAAAATTAGAGTAAATTTTAAATGTATTTAAGCATCAAACTTGAATAAAGTAAGGCATAAACCTATCCACCTTCAGGAATTTTTATCCTTTTTATCCTGCAGAGCTCCTGTATGAACATAAAGAGATTTAGGTTCTCAAAAACAGAGTCACCCAAGACCAGTTGGCTGAGGTCAGGTCTGCCTGCAGTAGCCTGCAGGAGCTCAAATCCCACTCAGATCTTCTATAGTTTGGCATCTATGAACATCAGCCCTTCCCCACAAAACACTACTGGAAGTAGCATTATCACAGAATCACATAATAGTTAAGGTTGGAAGGGACCTTTGGAGATCATCTAATCCAATCCCAAATTATCTTTCTCTGTGTCCAATCACAAGAGAAGAGAAGCCAGATATATACTTGCTCAGATGGGTGGTTTCAAGACAGTGACAAGACAGGGACTCGTGTGAAATCAGGGCAATTGAAACCCAACCCTTTGCCTGGTGTGCCATTTTAGATCCTGTCAGCCAGCACATTTGAGAGACATGGACTCAATTTTCTCTTCTATCTGTAAAGGTTTAAATCTGTTTTCCAAAACTGTTCTTGATAAAGTATGCTGGGGGAGAGAAGCAAATGAATTCTCATTCTTTCCTATGCTGATACTTGAACTAGGAAATTGAAAGCTTGGGCTAGAAAGCAAGCCAATATTTCTATATCTTTTAGTGATGAAGGCATTCCCCTGACTTTCAGTCCCTGCTCTGAAACCTTAATTTTTTTCATTTCTTTTATTCTAATTACTGTGTAATATTGCCAGTTCTATTTCAGCTCCAAAATGACTGAAGAAAAAGCTCTCATATTTTAAAAGGAGTTTATGTGGGAAAAGGGCTGTAAGAGTTAAAAAATCACTAAGTACTATTTTGCAAAAGTGATTTAATGAGAATAAGCTCAAGGTCACCAAGATGACTATTTGGATTTAGATATCTGTCTGTCCCTTAACAACCTGTGTCCAAAGTTAACATCCTCAGATTCCCACAGTCAGTTCCTTTGGAGATGTCTAAAAAGTGTAACCCCTTATATTTCTAAATGCCTAAAAACCTAATTCTATCTTAAGGTGTGTTCAGTGTTAATAACATTCAGAAGTTTGACATCAATTTTATACCTGTTTGCCACCAGGATTTTTATGTGAGATGATCTCCAGCCTGACCTTCTTGCAGATACCCTGAGTGGGATAGGAGCAACCTTGCTAGGTTATTTGAAAAAAACAGTTCATTTACATAGAAATTAAATTTTGGAATGACTAAAAATATTTGTCCTCAACATCAGAAAAGTCAAATACATGAGTTTTCATGTAAAAATTGTATTTGACTTGAAATTTAATCTAAGTATATTAAAATATCAGGGAAAGAAACTAAATGAAAAGAAACATCTCTATTCTGAACTCAAAAAAATGTAGAAATTAATTGTATACCCCCCTTCACAACTCCACTTTAATTTCTTAAAGCTCTACTAAGGCATAAACAGCTGAGGTGCACTGAGTATGCAGAACACTCTTGACTAAAACATTTTCCAAAACAGAAATTACTGTGGGGCTGCTCAGGATTGCCCTGACAGTCCAGGCGGGAGGCTGAAGACACTGTCACAGCCCTCTTCTAGGCAGATGTTCCAGCATCTCAGTTTTCCACCAGAAGTAGCCCAACAAGGCCATTTGCATCGAGGGAAATTCAACTTTCAGAGAACATAAGGAGGCACATCATAACATTGTGACCCGATAAAAGAAAAACAGGATTCGTCCTCCTCATCGTGCAGCTCAGCTGACATACTTTAGAGGACAAACCCAATGAACTTGAACACTGAGTTAGTTTTTCTCTCAGGAATTAATGTGACTGCTTGGCTTCCATCCAAATTCCATNTTTTAATAACAGACCAAAAATCATAATAATCATATTCTCCTTCCCATTCTTTAATTTTAATATTCAATATTAAGCTATATAGGGTCCCAGTATATAGAAGAATTTTTAAAAGAGAATTAAAATTAAATAACGCAACATCTGCTTCTTTTGATTTTGCTCCATTCTTTAAATTTCCTTAAAAGAAAATCAATAATCCAAAGTCACTGGGTTAAATTTGTCTAGAAAACTGGCAATCCTAGCCAATATTTACTTTTCTTAATGTTTTGACCTCAACACTATCTACTGTCTTAATTAGTATAGGTGCAGTCCATCATATTGAAAGGAAATGGCTCCATATACTTCTTGAATGGAAAAGAAAATGATTTCACAAAGGACAATTCCTTCTTCCTGGCCTAGAAGGTATCAGTGTGCTCATTTGTATTGGCTTTCATGCTGGAAATAATGGTTGCTTTGCACAGGCTTTTTTTACTGGTGATTTTAGAGAACAGTTCCACACGTGTTCCCTGGTATTTCTGGTTTTTGAAGTATTGCCAAATTCTGTTCAATATACAATAGACAATATATAGCAAGCTTCATACTTGGAGTCTCTGGATTTTTTATGCAGGAGATCAGCCTTCAACTGCCCTTTCAGCCTTCATTATGAGGTGCACCAGCTCCCATGGACTTCAGTAAGACCATGAGGAAGCAGCTGGGCTACCTGGGAGCCTTCCAAGCGTGCTGCTTACTGCTCCAAGACACAGGCAAACAGAGAGGTGGCTTGCTGGCCAAAGCAATGGGATACCATATCAGCTCTCAAGTAGAAGGCAGATAGCCACAGACACAAGTATTTCTGCTAAACAGCTCCCTGGTGGTTTAAGGTTTCCTGCAACCACAGCATTTACAGCATTGTTGGGCTCAGTTAGAGTTAGGTGGAAAGGAATACATTTTTAAACAGACACCTCAGAGAAGTATGGAACATACCTCATAGAAGGTATGTTCCATTATTGCAGAGCTGATTTATATTCAGACTTGGCTTAGTTTAACTTGTTTTCTTTTGCCTTGTTGTTATGTTACTTATTACTTAGATCAAAATATCATATATAGTCTGGGGGGTCACCGTAAGTGAAGGACAGCAGTTATTCTGTCTTATAAAGAGTTTATGACCTGAATGTAAAGACAGTATTGTTCTCCTTTTCACAGATGTGATATGAATCAGAAGAAAGTTAAGTCTAGTTTTGAGGCATTCAGCACTACTACAAGATGGAGCCTTTCAGAAACCTGGCTGTAAATGCCTGACTAGGGTTGGGAAGTCATGGCAGAAATCTGTGCAGATCATGCACACAAAAAAATCAGTGTCAGAACTGGGAACAAACCACTTAATTCAAATTTCTGGCTCATCTTTTCTTTGTGACTCATGTCTTCCCTAGGAACGTCACTAAATTTTAAGCAAAGAACATTTTGTACTATACAATTAATTCTGTTGGTACTTACGTGTCAATGAAAAAGGGGATTTACAAACAGTTAGTGCTGCAGTACTAGGTTTGGCTGAACTGTCTCAGTAGCGCTTCTAAATACTTCTCACAGGTAGCAGTAATTATGAGATATAGGCCTTAAAAACAAACAGCAACAATAAAAACCCTTCACTGTGACAACACTCTATGCTGTGATGTAGATGGATTCAGTGTAGTTGAATCTGAAGCACACCTCATTCCGTGGTGGTTTTATACATAACATGAAAGTATGCACCATTTACATGTGATGTTTATTTTGTCAACTTCCACTTTCCAAAGTGACCAATTAAGGATTTTTGTTTGTAGGTAAAATCCTCTTCTACAAAAATTAATAATTTTTCAGAGACTGGCCGGAGTAATGTTTCTTTTCTGCTTCTACTCCTAAATTATAACAAATATGAAGTTTCAGATTATTGGTACTGTATTGCCATTGAAACCTTAATGCAATGCTTAGTGTTAGGTCCTTAAAATTTACATTTTATACCAGAGGCATATGTCTATTTCTTGTGGCTTGCTTAAGGAAATTACTAGCTCCAACTTTAGCTACATGAAGTATACACAATATTTGTACACAGTTATATTCAAAGTCAGGAATAAGGAAACACCAGAGTATACAGAGCCAGGCTTTAGGGTGCATTACCTGGATGGAAATAAAATGAGTACATGAATATTTGCAATTGAATGTCTCCTAACTCAGTGCCAGCTTCTGACTACCCTTACACTGCTGTAAGTCAAGAGGAAAGCCTTTCACAGAGTCATGGAGTTGTCAGAGTTGGAAGGAACCTCCAGAGATCATCTAGTCCAACCCCTCTGCTAAAGCAGGATTGCCTAGAGCACATTACTCAGGATCTTCAGAGAAGGGGACTCCATAACCTCCCTGGGCAGCCTGTTCCAGGGCTCTGTCACCCTCACCGTAAAAAAGGGATTTTTTCATATTTGGATGAAACTTCCAGCTTGTGCCTATTACCCCTCGTCCTGTCTCTGGGAACCACTGAGAAGAGTCTGGCTGCATTCTCCTTCAACCCACCCTTTAGACACTTGGGAGCATTCATAAGGTCTCCCCTCAGCCTTCTCTTCTCCAGGCTAAAGAGTCCCAGCTCTCTCAGCCTTTCCTCGTAAGGGAGATGCTCCAATCTCTCAATCATCTTTGTTGCCCTACGCTGGACTATCTCCAGTAGTTTGTTGGAATAACTGGAGTTTTTCCAAGTCAATATAGAAGCAGAATAAACTGGTATCATTATCTGCCCATGGATGCATGTGATCAGATACATTAAAGAAAGTGGAGGCAGCTGTTTACTATAAGCCCTCACCCACCAGTGAGAATGCCGCATGGAAAGAAACAAGGTCGATTTTAGAAAAACAAGCTGGTGTATTATAACAAAGAAGAGGCTGAAGGGTGACTTAACTGGGGATTAACATTTGCATTTGTAAGTAATACAGCTGTTACATTGGCATTTGCAAGAAAGATCTCAATTGTAAATGGATACTCTTAACTACAAAGACGCTAGTGAGAAAAAAAGTGAAATATAATAATTCAAATAGTTTGTATGGTATGTGTTATGCTAATCAGAAAGAATATGTAACAGACATCCCATTTCTCTTTTTTGCTTGCCAGAAAACAATCTTTGATTCAAATTTCCTGTGGAAAACTCAACCTTATTTATAGTACAATCATAGACAATAAACACTATGACTGACCCCATTCCTCTGAGAATCTTTTGGCGTAACACCAAAATAAGCAAAATTTGAAGAAGCCATTATAAGAAAATAAATAAACAAGTCAATGTCAAGAACAGAAAGGGATTATTGTCAAATTTTGTGTCTCTTACGTAAATCTGTGTTGTTTAGTAACAGCAGTCATGTTTCTATTCTAAAAAGGTTCGCTTTGGTGTTTATGGTTGGAGTGTATGAAAGCTTAGAGTCCAGATGCTGCTTCTCTTTTCCTCCAAGTTTCCTTTTAGTGCAGCATCTAATTCCTGTGAATCTGAGAGGAATGATGGCACTGAGAACAGCTACTTCCCGGTCCTCCCACAGCACAGGAGCTCGTATGCTGCTGTCCTTAGACAGAGGCAAAAGAGAGCATGCTTCCCTCCTGCCAAAAAAAAATAGGACTAATGTTATGTTTTCCCATAATAATTAGCAGATGTAGCCTGGCTTGTAAATACAGAATCTGGTCCTGCGTGTACATCAGAACACTGAATATTAGTTTATCCAAACTATTTTTATACAAATATTTTTAAAATAAAAAGAAAAGGGTTCAGAGAAAAACAGTCTTTTGATAGTTTTGGGGTGATTTTGGTCCAAAGTCTAATCTAAATCACCCTGTAGCAAAGGGGTTGTTTTTCAGTAGTCTTTGGACCAGACCCTTAAACTACTGTAACAGCAATATCACTACCACATTATGATTGCTTCTTCTCACCGTGTATACAGTTGAAAGGTATTCAAGCCAAGCCCAAATTTATACCAAAATATTTGCCATGCGTTTCATATATGGTGTAATAAACTTTGAACACAGCAGAACAGATTTTGAGTCCAACATTTCCTTTTAAACGCCCTTATCTTCCTCCATCCCTCCCTCTTCACTCTCACACCCTTGCGCCCTCACATTTTATGTGAGAGCGTTGCTGTAGTACCTTCAACAAAATAGCCCCAGCCAGTGAAGCAAACACAAGCACCTTATGAGGTGTGACTGACTTCTGAGTGCAGCCTTTTTCCTTTGCTGCTGTTTATAGATGACATAGGGGCCCTTGATGGCCCTGCTGCTCGCTTAATTGCCTTAAAGCTGGTAGTGAGCAAGTGAAACAGAAACATGGCATTCATTACCTTTTTGATCCCCTGCTTTGTGGTCAGCACTGATATTGCTTTCTCTTGCCAGAATACTGACGACTTCGTGGGTGCCAGTTCTCCAGGGGACATTGTTATCGGAGGCTTGTTTGCAGTCCATGGTGAAATGCTGCGTCCAGAAGAATATCCCATCAAGCCAGTTATCCAGAATTGTGCTGGGTGAGTAATACTGGAAGCTACAGATACAGTGAAGAAGAGATCACCAACGTTAGGCATGCACTTCTTACATTAAGATCAACAAAATCTGCTCCTCTTGCATTTCTTAGTCTTAAAAAAGACCTTGGACATCACATAAACTGCCCATAAATTAATACGGGATGACAAAATATGGCAAAGTTGCAGTAAAAGATAGTGTGGCTGTCTGAGGAAAGGAACGAGCATTTGATCCTGTTGCTGTCTTTGTATATAATCAAATACCCATGGAGGTTTGGGCTGAACAACCATTTAATTTCCATATAAATGCTAATTTTTGGCTATATGTCTGAAGTACTCTGCTGTGTAGTTGTTCATTATCTGTTATGGGGCTGCACCTGCGTGATTTGAGCACAGGCAGACTGTTCGGTTTTACTTCAGCACATATTGAAGCATGTCCCCCACCTCACAGGGCAGCTCACTTGTAATCTATGATACTACCTTGATGACTAGATTGTAATTATTGTTATAATTACTGTAATTATTACACTTTGCATTACAGTTGTGGCATTATATTATGGGAGAGACTATAGATAAGCACCATGTCATGTATGCATTCAGGTTGAGACTGTGCATCAAAATATTTACTTTGTTGACTCCAAATCTTATTGTGCTTGAAACAACTATTTTTTCTGGAAATAATGCAAAGGAAATCTGGTGAAGGACTTCATTTTAAGTATATAATAAAGCTTTCCTGAGCCCAGGAATTCTGAATATGCATTTTCTTTAATTTTAATCCAGATGCCAATCCTTGAACTTTCTTTGAATCTTACATGCATCTTAATCCTACATCTGCATCTAATAATGAGCTGGATATGCAGGTATCAGTCTGGATTTATTTCAGAATGATGATGAAGTTGATAATTTTGTCAGTCTTCCATTCTTTTTCTACAGAATCATCAAATTACTCCAGGTCCACTTGTGATTTAATTTAGTTTGCAAGATTTGTAAACTTTAGAGAAGCTGGCCTGAGAGGAGGGTTGGTTGTATGGCAGACATTTTTTGCAGGCACAGTTCTGATTAAATATCTGTTATGATATCCACTGGAGATAAGAGGAAGAGCTGTACAGACTTCGTCAGGTTTAGAGAGGATTTTAGGAATGTCGGTGCAGCCATTAGAAGACCTCAACCTCTGAAATGTTTTCTTCTACTTTGACATTTTCAGTCCTTTCTTTTCTCTGTTTCATGTTTTTGGTGACAGTGACTACATTTTTAAAAAGGTTCCTGGGCAGATGAAGTAAATTGAATCAGCCCCACTGACTTTGACAGATGCTTCCAGAAGATAGCACTTGCAATTTTTTCTGTACGATGAAAATTTGAAGTTTAGTACCTGTTTTCCCAGAGAATAATTTTTATTCATTTTAAAATTTCTGTTTATTTTTATTAATATCACACTTCACTGGGGCAAGAAAGTGTGATTTCTAATGCATTTATGCTAAAACCCAAGGAAATCACACAAAACATACTATCCATTCTTGCTTTCCCATAGTTATCAAGCTCTACAGGATATACTCAAAACAGACTGCTTTGGCCTTGTTCCCAGCAATGTTTTTTTCTAAAATAAAACTTCTGTGTTTCCTGACAGCTTTGAAATTCAAATTTTTCTTCAGACACTTGCAATGATACATGCTATTGAAACAATCAACAATTCAACACTGTTATCTGGAGTTACTCTGGGCTATGAAATCTATGACACGTGTGCAGAAGTTACAAAAGCCATGGCATCTGCTCTGAGGTTTCTGTCTAAATTCGATTCTTCTGAGGGGGTAGTAGAGTTCAAGTGTAACTACTCAGACTACATCCCAAGAATCAAGGCAGTCGTTGGAGCCAGCTACTCGGAGGTTTCAATGGCTGTTTCAAGGCTGTTGGCCTTGCAACTAATCCCACAGGTAGGTTTGAGGGAAATATGTCATTTTGGACAGAGGGTCAAATTTACCACACTTAGAACGAAGGTGTGGCTCTGATCACAGGGACTGCAAAAGCCACGCTTGCTACAGGGCAGGATTTGGCTCAATCAAAGGACATCAAGAGGGCTGTGATTTAACTCCAAATGTAGGGCTTGCTTCACTTGCCTAAGCAAAGGCAGTGAGGACTGGTTTATATGCCCAAGGCACATGCCTCCAAGTATTATTTCAGGATGATTCTCTTGTCAGTCTGGCAGCACCAGCAGTCAGTCCTGCACAGCTGTGCCAGTTACTCCAGTGTACCTTGGGTGGCACTTGAGGATTTTGTTCAGGCAAAAAAAGTTACACTCACCATGTCTAGCCTGGCGGGTGGTGGGTAAGACAATACTCAACCTCAAGCTGAAAAGAAAACATTCAAATCTGGCCAGAAATTTGGAAAATCTCACCTACCTGAGAGAGATTAGATGTTGGAGTTTGTTATAACTGTGGAGAAGGAAGTGAGAAGTATTGGTATAAAACACCATTTGACTGTATTACCCTTCAAGCAGTTGTAGAAAAGAGGGAATACAACTCTCACTGCACTGGTCCTTCCCAAAACATCTGTCTCAGCTTCTGACCTCTCTAGGACTAGCACAGTCCCACCCTTGCAATTAGGCTGGTGCTTCTATTTCGTCTTTCACCATTTCAAAAGAGTGAGGTCAAGGCCAGGAACAGCAAGGAAAAAGGAGATCCATTTCCACACCATCTCGTGTTGCACCCTGGGTTCATCAATTTGACATAAATTACCTCACTGCAAAGCAGCAGCAGAATAACCAAACACATGGCAAAAGAGATAAAATCTGAACTAAGAGTAACTTCTAACTGAGTATTCTCCTCTTCAATAGTAGGAAGTAATTATGGCCTCCAACTTCACCACAAGTGTTAAGTATGAAAATTAAAACACCACACTTGAACATAATTAAAAGGCAAGTGATGAAACAAATCTGCATTGTGACAGAGAGATGGAAAAGGTGACCCAGCATATTTTTCTCATCAATAGCACCTGCAATCTTCTGACATCAGTAAGATTTGGTTTCCCCTCCAGACAGGTGACTGTCATTTTAGAAAGCTTAAATTTCTTTTTTAAGAACTGTCAAGCAATGTAGGAAACATAAGTGTAGAGGGAAAAAGCTCCTACAAACAAATGCACAAGAATTAAAACTAGAGAGATTTAAATAACAAAGTTCTATTTATGTTTTTTGAGCTACATTCACAAGAAAAAGGTAAGAAATCTTTTATATGAAAGAATTATAACATTCTGTAATATCGGTTACTGTTTGTTTCTGGGAGGTCCTTCTAACTGACTTAATGATCCTTTTAAAATAGAGTACTTAAACCTTGCAGAGAAAATATATATGTGGATGAACCATACTAATGCACTCAGTGATAGAATAATACTGCAAAATGTAAAGGTAATAGCAATTTGAATAGTAACTCAAACAGTATTTGATGCTTCCAGTGCTTTAAATATTGTTTCAAACAGCATGTTGATGGTATCTGAACAAAGTAAACCAAAATCCTTGTATCAGCATAATTGTCGTATCCATTTTGAAAGGTTTTATTCTCTGCCATTATTACCATTAAAGTAGTTATGCAGATGAGGATGAAAACTGATACTGGTACTTGGTACGGGTCTGCATCCGAATAGCAGGGCAAGGGAACCTGCACCATTTGGCTGCGCCTTGATGATGTTCACTCACAGGAGGAGGGAGCCCTGGGTCAGGCTGGATGAAGGAGAAATCATGGCAGCTTTGGATCTCTTGGTGTCCTCTGGAGGAGATCACCTCCATAACTGAATTGTTCGCTCTTCCTAGGTCAGTCCTGTGTCATCAGCTGAAATCCTCAGTGACAAAATCCGGTTTCCTTCTTTCTTCAGGACTATCCCTAGTGATTTCCATCAGACAAGAGCAATGGCCCACTTGATCTCTGAGTCTGGGTGGAACTGGATTGGAGTAATAGCCACCGATGATGACAATGGGCGGTTCGCCCTGGAGAGTTTTGGGGTCCAGACCATGGCAAACAACGTTTGCATAGCTTTTAAAGAAATGCTGCCTGCCTATCTCTCTGACAACACTTTTCACACCAAGGTTGATCATGCAATTGAGAAGATTGTCAAGGAAACCAGAGTAAATGTTATTGTTGTCTTTATGAGACAATTCCATGTACTCAAACTATTTAAGAAGGCAATTGAAAGGAACGTACATAAAGTCTGGCTTGCAAGTGATAATTGGTCATCTGCAGTCAAAATCAGTACAATTCCCAATATCAGAGAGCTGGGGACCATTGTGGGATTTGGATTTAAAGGCGGAGACATCTCCACATTCCAAGATTTTCTGAGAAACCTTCATGAAAAGCCCACTGACAACAACAAGTTTTTACATGAATATATCATGCTTTTATCAGTCTGTGCACACCTGGAATACTATGACTTTCAAATGTGCATTGCAAACCAATCCCAGGATGATCTATTGCAAAATGTTGAAAATAAACATCAGATCTGGAGAGATGATTTTTTGAATACTAACATTGAACCAGGATTTATCCACAGTACTGTACTTGCAGTCTATGCCATTGCTCATGCCATTAAAGGGCAATGCAAAGACAGAAACTGCAAGGATCCCTCTGCCTTCACTCCCTGGGAGGTATGATGTTAATTCTTTCATGTCTCATTTTCTCTGCAAAACTTTCATCTCATTTTTGCTCCCACAATCCTGGATTTACTAGCTTGGTCCTTTCACTAAATGACTTTATTCCTGCTCCCACCTTTCTTCACTAAATGAAATTACAGACTATATGTGCTAGAGCAGCACCATCTAACTGCTGCAGTGCTGAAAACTAGAATTCAGTTTTACTCCCCTCTTTGCTACGAGTGGCTGGTCTGAAACTGCTGTAATACACAGTGATGAGTGCTCTTGGGATATGAGGATATTGCAGGATAGGAGCAATCACCAAAGAGTTTTAATTTTCTCTCTCACCATTGTCTCCATTTTGTCTGAATTCATTTTTCTAGAATGAATCTTTACTTGAAAGTGAAAATACAACAGGCTATTCCTCTGTCTGATCTTGATTTATACTGAAGTGACTGGTAGGAAAATTACACACAATCCTTAAGACAGGGAAGGTAATTTTTATCAAACTATACTGGGTGGGAAAAGAAGAGGAAAAATCAGACAAGTAAACCTGACCTGACCTTTTACCGAAGAACCTGCTCAGGAGTATTCACTTTTACACACTTTTACTCAGAGGATTAAACAAAGTTCATTTAAAAGTCAAACAACCACTGAAGCACTCTGACTTGCTCTGACCTCTTATGCTAGGTCAGGACAGGTCAAACCAAGATACGGGATTTGAAAAAAACACCCAGTAACAATCAAACTCATACATTAATTTGTTAATGCAAATGGGAAAAATGTAGGACTGCCCTACAGGGGATGAAACTTTATGGAGCTGCATTTACATCACTGTTGAATTACATCCCAAACAAAAAGTCCCATTAAGAGGCTAAGAGCTCATGGAGAAAACCAAAAGAGATATTCTCCCTGTGCTGTTTTCATAATGTTTTTCTTCTAAACTAAATTTAAACCCTCCAGAAATTTATACATATATATGCACACATAAAGCCTAGGATGCAACTAATCTATAACACACATCTCCACATAGAGCGAAATGACAGAGACATTTATGTTAAAGCCTTCACAAAAATAGCCATCAACTAAATCAAAATATTGATAATTATTAGCCCCTTCTGTCTGACGCTCAAGATATATTGCAAAAGCTCTGTTGCTCCCATATTGTTAGAGAATTTGGAAAAGTGGAGAAGGAAAAGGTTAAATGACTGGCCTAAGTATATACAATAAAAAAAATTTCCTATTTAGTATCACAAGGCTGCAACATCCCAAACCAGTTGAAATACTGGTTAGAAGCATACTTTGATTTGTCATAATTGGTAGAGATCCAATGACAGCATATGCATTCTGAAAAAACCCAACACATTATGCATGGAAAAAAAATTACATTTTATATGTGCCATATGTTATATACACATATATATCCCCATGTATATGCTAGAGCCTTTTGAAGAAATATGCTTGTCAGTGTGTTTGCTAAATGCTACAAATATCACAAAAGGGACCCTATAAGAGTATGCTTTTCAAAGGGTTATTAAATACACCAAAACCTTGGGGTTTTTTCTTGTTAATTGATCCCTGTTGCCAAAACTTGTTTGACCAGCAAAGGGAAAAAAGCCTTTACTTCAGTTAAGAACCATAGGAGCTAAGGAAAGTTTTTCTATGGTCCTCCCATGAATTGGGAGTGGGTTATATGTGCCTTGACCTGTCTTTTTCTAGATTCACACAGAATTATTTGATCTGGCTCTTTGGGATGAGGAAGAGAGAAATTTTACTCTGTAGAACAGAACAGGTTGCAGTACGAAGCTGGACAGTTGCCTGATCAAAATATGCTGGTTCTGGTACTTCCTACGATCCATCAGATATGGCTTACCTGTTGCTGCTGTTGTGTCACTGAACACTTCATCCCAGCAAGCTGGCGTGTATTGTTCATTTAATGGTTCTGAGTCTCATCTTGCAGTACACAATATCAGAGTCAAAGCTGAAAACAACATTAGAGTAGATGTTTCCAGATGTGCTGGGGGAGGTTACTTTGGAAGCAAAGTCCGGTGACAGTAAAGTAGCAACAGAAGCATCAATCACAGTTGTTCTTTAAAAGAAGTTCCAAAAGTTACAAAAGAATTCCAAAATGCCATTGTTTCTTGCAAGGAAAAAAATCTTTTCTTTCCCATGATTGTACCAAAACTTCCAAGGCTAGGAAAAAATGCTGACACAAGTATTTGTACACATCACACAGAGTTCAGAAAATACGATTTTTTAAAAAATTAATAGATATTTAAGGTCAACTGGATTGTGTGAATAATGCAAGTCTGTGCAGAATGTGAAATTAAACACTTATAAAGATGAATTTTAATTTTAAGTTCTCTTTCACTCCTAAAAAGCAACATTTCATTTTAACTTGATGTTGTCATACAGATGTTAAACTGTTGAGCTTATCACACTGACACAATACTGATGTATATTACTATTCCTTATACTTAACATTCAGCTCCTTGAAGAACTTAAAAAAGTTACAGTCATTGATGATGATAAAGAAATTAAGTTTGACTCCAAAGGAGATATGAGAACTGGTTATGATGTACTTCTTTGGAAAGAAATTGATGGCCACATGGAAATCACCACTATGGCAGAATACGACCCAGAGAAAGATGACTTTGTCTTTGAGGATGAGGAGAAAAAAAAAGATTTTCTGGATTTAAAGGTAACTTTTCGTTTGTTGACATAAAATATGAAAGTTCTCTTTTTAGAGCAAAGAATCCTCTCTGGGTTTATCCAACCAACTTCATGCACCTTATTTGCCTGTAAGCAGGCTCGGTGATTTGAAACTGAGTTATTTCTCCAGAATTCTCCTAGAAAGTTTCCTGAGATGAGCAAATCAGTCTATCCTAAGGGTGCTATTGCAGAATCTTGGAAAGGGGGTTTAAAATAAAAAATGACCATGCATAAAAGCTCCCTCTGTTATTTAACACCACCATTTGTTGTACATGAAGACTCAGATCTGCTGATTTTATTGTTAAAGGAAAAAAAAAAAAAAAAATTATGTTGGTTACTTGCTTCTGTCAGAGCTGAGGTCAGCACGACTACAGGAGTCTGAGGCAGGTGGCACCATCTGGTGGACCAGTGGGTAGCCCAGGCCACTACCAGCCGGATAACCTGTTGACTGTGCATGGGTGGAGGTTGTGGTTCATTGTACACTCTGCGCTGCAAAGTATTCACCAGTAATGGGATGGGGAAAGGCTCAGTCTCAGTGTGTGGACTCAGCTGGCAGAAAAGGATAAAGGCCAAAGAAAACCTCAAATCTTGTTGGTCAGGATGGCAAGGAAATGTCTCCACTTGCTTGTGATCACTATCCTGGAGGGAGAAGAAATAGCAATGTCCCTCAGGACTGCTTCTCCATTTAACAAAAAGTTGTCTTTGGAAGGACTGAACTCAGACCTCAAGGGAAGTCTGAGTCACCCTCCTCCAGAGTGGTGCTTCACAACTCAGAGGTGAGCTGCCAAGCATCAGGAACATTGGAGCTGCAGTGCAGAGTACCCAAAGTGTCCCAACTGAGCTGAAGTGTGTCCCCTGAGCCAAGGTGCCTCCACCGGGCTCAGAGCAGCCAAGCAGTGTTTTGTGATCCCACATGCAAAGCAGTCCACTGGAATCCCCGGTCAGATGCTCCTAGGTTTGCTTTGGAGCTAATCCTCAGCAGCCTAAATCCCACATTCAAAGCTGGATGAGACACTTTGATCCAGATCTTAAAAGTGCAGATAGGCTGGCACTCAGGGTCAAAAATTAAAATTATCCAGTAGGTAATGTCCCATCTTGTCACTTGACTGTGTGGAGAAATTATAAGATACATGGATCCTACAATGCCTTTTTCAGCATCACTTTCAGATTCCCTTAAAATACATCAGGTACAAAAAGAGAGTGCAAATTGCAGAGTTACTGGAGGTTAATTTTAATGATTCCTAGTAATCAGTTTGGCTTGGGCTGATTTTTTTTTTTTTTCTGCACACTGCAGAAGGTTCAGTCAACATGCTCCCAGCACTGCAGGCCAGGCCAGATGAAAAAGGTTACAGAAAGTCCACATACATGCTGCTATGAGTGTGTTTACTGCCCAGAAAATCATTACAGCAATCAAACAGGTAAGGAATTGTGATTCAAATAAAGGTTTATTTAGACAGCAATACAATTGCTTTGTTTGGGTATAATGTGCCTTGGCAACCTCAGGTATCATTTTGGAATGGGGTTAAAATATTTTTTTTTATTCTCGGTTTCCAAAACATGAGTGTTCAGCCATAAAACTTGCTTTAAATGCTTTTTAGAAGACCAAAGGTAAAGCAATTAGATTTTCCAGGTGACTAGCATAATTATTCATTAGGATAGAAAGTCTTGCTGGCTTATCAGTAAGACTGACTCATTAAAATAGCCTTGCTTCCCTGTCTTTGTGCAATACACCCAGTTCAATAAGGAAGTTTTTTACTGTGAGAGTGGTGAGACACTAGAACAGGTTGCCCAGAGAAGCTGCAGATGCCCCGTCCCTGGTAGTGTTCAAAGCCAGGTTGGATGGGGATTTGAACCTGGTCTAGTGGAAAGTGTCCTTGCCTGTGGCAGGGGAGTTGGAACTAGATGTTCTTTGAACGTCACTTCCAACCCAAACCATCCAGTGAGTCCATGAAATTCAATGGTATGTATTTTTCTTACCAGCATATTTTTTTGTCTTACCAAGGAGAACTGTGAAGTTTGATATAGCTTTACAGTGATTTTTTTTTTCTAGTATCAAATCTAACGTGTACTGGTTTATGTATAGGTTTGTGCAAAGTTTTTTAAAGGGGAAAATTAAATATGGAGGAGATGGAATTAAGAAATGTACTTTTAATGTCCTGAGAGCAGAAGGAAGTTAAATTTTATCTTTTAAATTCAAATAATTGTGAAATTTCTCCATATCAGAGAAGAGGGATTTTGCAGCAAAAGTAACATTTCAAAGCATAATCTAAAGCAATGTTTATTCTCACTGTTGTATTTCAAATGCTGGCTGTAAAGAGAAAGTCAGGTGGTATCTTTCTACTCAAAATAGGTAAATGAAAGAAACATAGTTCTGATTTAAGGCCAGGCTGGATGGGGCTTTGAGCAACCTGGTCTACAGGGAGGTGTCCCTGCCCATGCCAGGGGGGTTGGAACTCGATGATCTTCAAGGTCCCTTCCGACCATTCTGTGATTCTATGATTTCTGTAAGATGATTGAGTCAATCTCCAGAGCTTTGCCCGTGGTATTTATCACCGGTCAGTGAAGACCAAGGCAGTTGTAGCCCTTGTTCCCCCTCCCTGACCCCTCCCTGCCCCCGGCTACAGACATCCCAGCTGGCAGGCGCTCATCCCTGGCTCCGCTGTCACCGCTGTCACCGCAGCCGCCGCTGCCACCGCAGCCCTGCAGCTCCTCTGCCTGGACGGCGGCAGCAGTCGTGGGAAGCAGTCCTCAGCCCTGGCTATTCCCCTCAGCTTCCCTTCCCACATTCCTCTTGTATCTCAAGCCTCTCTAATCCACTTAGCAGTTTATTTGCTTGGGGTTTCTAAGTGATCTTTCTTTTTTCTGCTTTCAGATATGGATTACTGCTACCGATGTAACAATAAAACCTACTGGGCTCCTATCAACAGTACCACGTGCTACAGGAAGACAATCCATTTCCTTGCCTGGAGTGACTGGTTTGCCGTTTTCCTCCTCCTTCTCTCTGCCTTTGGGGTCCTGTTGGTTTTGTCAATTAGTGTAATATTTACTAAAAACTTGAACACACCGGTTGTGAAGGCATCTGGAGGTCTAACTGTCTGCTATATTATTCTCTTCAGCCACTTCTTAAGTTTTTTAAGCACCATCTTCTTTGTAGATGAACCCACGGAATTCAAGTGTAAAACTAGACAAGCCCTCTTTGGCATAAGTTTTGCACTCTGCATTTCATGTATTTTAATAAAGTCACTAAAAATTTTACTAGCCTTCAGCTTTGATCCCAAACTGCAAAATTTCCTGAAGTGCGTATATAAACCTGTTCCCACCGTGGTCGTCTGCACTGGAATTCAAGTTATCATTTGTACCTTCTGGCTGATATTTAGGACACCTTTTGTAAAGCAAAATTTCTCAATCCCCAGAGAAATAATTCTGGAGTGCAATGAGGGCTCTATTGTGGCTTTTGGGATTATGTTGGGCTACATTGCTGCCCTAGCCTTCATTTGCTTCATATTTGCCTTTAAAGGTAGGAAGTTACCAGAGAACTACAATGAAGCTAAATTCATCACCTTTGGCATGCTGATTTACTTTATAGCGTGGATTGTATTTATCCCTGTCTATGCAACTACATTTGGCAAATACCTGCCAGCAGTAGAAATCATCGTTGTTTTAATATCCAATTATGGAATCCTCTGCTGCACTTTCCTTCCAAAGTGTTACATCATCATTTACAAGCAAGAAACAAACACAAAATCTGCCTTTCTCAAAATGATTTATACATATTCCTCCAAGAGCGCAGGCAGCGTTGCTGTTAGCCAGATTTCTTTGGATTCAAAGTCTTCCAGCTCCCGAGCTACTATCTCAGACTCGTGTAAATCTGAGAAAAACTCTGTGAATGGAAACTCCCATTTCCAAGTGCCTGGGCAGAAACTCATAAAAGAGAAAGTTCTTCCTAAAAATACTGTGAGGACTACAGCCAGGAAAAGACTCTCCAGCATATGACTGGCCAGTGTTAACTTACTAGAAAATGAAAAGCCATATTAGGGAGCCATTTCTCTTTCAGGTCTCTTTTCTTTTTGGCATCCCCAAAGAGAGCAAGCACATGAAGTGCCTTCTCCCCTGGTACTTAAGCAGTTACCCATTACCAGATTTGTAAGGCTGTCTTTGGCCATGGAGCCCAGCACCTGCTCCTGCGGGCACCACAAAGTGCAGTCCCCTTCTGCAGCTCCCTCCCCTCCCCAGCCCACTCATAAAGACCTGCAGGAACCTCTTCTGCAATCTTATTCCCCCGAGTAAGGCAGAAACATCAGGAAATTATTATTTCTCGCAGATTGTATGTGGGAACATGTGGTTCTGCCCCTTGTATTTTGTGTCTTTGATGCCCAGTTGTTTAAGGAGCTTTTCTTCTCACCTGCTCTATTTTAGAGATCAAACAGAACCCTCTTCAAGCCTTTGTTTGCTAGGATAAACAAGCCCAGTCCTTTAGTCTCCACTTTAAAGATAGACTTTCCATTCTCCTGAACCTCCAATCCTTTTCACTTGGTATCAGTGAATCCTTTCTTTTTGTACATCTGCCCACCCCCGACCCCCACCCCAAACTGCACATCTTATTCCAGACTGTGGTAACTTTTAAAGTTCCTTGTAATTACCAGGATGATAATGAACTCATGACAAGTCTATATAAAAATTAAAGAATTATACACTAATTGTTTCCTCTCATTAGCATAAATATTATTATACCATGGTCAGCATGAGCACATCTTGGGAATTCTAGATTTTTTTTGATACATATTTAAAAAATCCAATTTTAACAAGAAAATGTCAATGCACCATTCTGGTATGCAGAAACAGCGCAGGAATGAGATGATACAAACTGCACTGGAAGAGTCTGCTCTGTAGCCCCGTGCACATAGCAGTGCTGTGCCTTCTGTACTAGAGGAAAAAGGCACATTCAGAGAAACAGGGATTTTTCTTTTGAGACAATGGTACCACAGAGCCTCTTCAAACCCTGGACAGCAGGGATATGCTGCCAGTCCAGGACTGGGAATACTTTCCTGTGTTCCTAAATCCCATGGCCCAGGCCATAGAAACATTGCTATTTTAATTTCTGTGCCATGTTACTGTGAAATATTGTTAAATTCCTTGAGTTTTGTCCATGCTTTTCTTTAGATCTGGAATTACTGGGTGATGTGGCAGGCCAAAACAAAATTCAGTAGATTTGGTGTTACACAGACATATTGTATTATTGTTATGTACAATTCATCTATTTTTCTATAATTTCTATTTATATGTTCTAACCCATATCCATATGATTTTTCTATTCATATTTTGTTTAAAATACCTGTAAAACACATTTCAGCAATGGACACAGGAAATGAAATTACTGTGATATGTAGGTGATATACATAATATATATCTATAAAGACATTTTAAAAGTAATTTGAATGGCAAGGGTGCAATCGATATACATATTTGAGTAATTACATAAGTCCTGCAGCTGATTGGAAGAATGAAGTTTTGCACACATGTATTTATATGATGAATGCCATTCATACATCGGGTTTTGTGAATACTGTTCTGAATATGAAGTTATGAATTTAATTATGATAAGGTTAAAATCCCTGCAGTTTGGCTGTCATTGCAGCAAGTAGTGTCTCCCCAAAAGAGATGCAAAGCTTACATTGCACAATGTCTGTCAATGCTCAGCTGGTTAGCTGACGTGAATGTTGTGCCTGTATTTATTGTTTTCCAAAGTGTTGAGCATGTTATGTCTTGAAGATATAAGGAAAGGAAAGGAATGATTAAAGCCATCTTGTTATTTAAAATGGAGTTTGTTTATTTAATTTCCTTAGGTTTCCCCATGAACTTTGGTTTGGTCTTGGAACAGCAGCAATACATGCATCAGTGCAGTGTTTCCACCTGCTAGATCTCAAACTGCTTCTTGTAAATGTCCTTTAGGTTGAGAGCTAAGCACAGTAGGGCATTCCCCCTGCAGGACGATGAGGAAAGTATTTTGAGGAAGAGGATGTGGTGACAGCCATATGAAGGTCTCTGCAGTGGTATCTCTAAAGAAAGACATCACATGTGGCAGAATTTCGAGTCCTACATTCTACGTCCGCCTCTCCAGCTACTCTGGTCTTGTGCATAAGGCACAGTCAGTGTTGGACCTGAGAGGATGTAACAGACTTCGCAGAAAGAAAAGATGTGATACCAAGCTGTGTGACATGTTTTTAAATCCCTTGTTTGCAAGAAACAAGTGATTGTATGTAGATAGAACATAAAGAGATTGTGTTACCTATCCTATACAGAGGATAAAAAATGCTGAAAGTAGGGGTTTGTGATGCTAAAGGAAGCATTTGCACACATTCCCCTGCCCAGAATAGTCAGTATTCCAGCAATATAACCCTGTTACTGGGCACCAGCACCATAAATGAGCCTGAAACAGACTGTCATCCCCAGAGCAGAGAACAGGAATGACCTTCTCAAGGCACAGTGAGGTCTCAGCACAGCACACACATACACCCCCACCCCCTGAGCCATGGCCCATAGGTCAGACCATGTGGGGCCAAAAGGGTTAGAGCCCTCCCTGTTCATTTACTTTCACTTTCCAAAATGCTAAAGTCCATAGGTGACCACCTGCACATTTTCCATGTCTGAGAGCCATAGAGAAGACAAATGCCCCCAAATACAGTGCCATCCACAGAGAAGTCAACTATAAAAATGTCCTTTGTGGAGCTCAGTGAGAACGTGTCTTGAATGTAACTACTATTTAACTTTTTGGGGTTTTGTGCCATTCATTGTTAGCAATGCTAAATGATGCATTCTGAAGCTATTGTCACTCGTTGTACAATATCTTTAGGGATAGACTATGAAGGCCATCAAGTTGTATAAGTCCTCTTCTCCAGTCCTAATTCCCTCGAGATTCCAGTGGCTCTATCTGTGCAGATGCCTTTCAGCTGCCCATAATCTGCAGAGCACTTATTTTGTGAGTGCTGGGAACTGTTTGTGTGAGCTCCAGGCTTTCTCCCAGCAGCTTTGTAGGTGGCCTTTGGAACTACAATGTCCTGAAAAGTGTGAGCACAAGGAGCAACCAACAGCAGTGTCTGGGTTGTGGCTCCTGATGAACCATGTTGAGTTGCCCAAGCCAGCTGTGCTGACTCTTCCCACCCTTCCCAGCTGTGTCACCAGAGACAAGGAACACTATTTGACACCATGCTACACTCTGTGAGCAGGAAGAAGGCAAAGGCCAGGGTGCTACAGACAGACTATAACCCAAATACCACCCTCTAGGTCATTTCTGTTCATTTCTGTTGATGTATCTTCATCAGCATCCTGAAATAGGGAGAGCTGCTCAGTGTGTGTCTATGTGTGTGTGTGTGCAAAGAGGTGCATACTCTTGCTGTTCACTGTATTTTCTAAAAATAGTATGGACATGAGAAACCCAGTGTAGAACTTTGCTTCAAGGAGCTGGTTTCTTCTGTTTAGAAAATGGTTCATTTGCAAACAGAAATTTTGCTATGAAATAAAACGTGGGAAATTTTATTATTTTTTTTAAAGTTGGTATGAGTCAAGTGGATTGGAATGACTTTCGTGTTTTACCATTTATAAGGACATTTTGATTAATGATTTTGGAATGGAAACTTTACATGTGTGAATAAGAAAACATCAACATGGGACCACTTACTGAAAAGAAAGTACTTTTTTGAGTGTCTTTCCAGAATGAAATGTTTTCCAAACGGCAGTCAAAAAAAAAAAAAAAA
>VZRU01016792.1:11911-24911 GCA_013398155.1 Pedionomus torquatus | reverse complement strand
CCCGGACCGCGTCCAGGGTCTCTCCCGCGGAGCCGGAGGGTTCCGCTGCTCCTCGCCATGCTGCCGGCGCGCCTCCGCCCCGGGCGGCTCCTGTCCGTCGGGCCGCTCCGCTTGCCCGCACCTCGGGGAGCCGCCGCCGGCGGAGAGTCCGTGCGAAGCCCGGGCACCCCCCGCGGTAAGGGACTGCGGAGATGGGGCGGGGGAAGGGGAGCCGGCAGGGAGGCAGGGGCTGGAGGGGAGGTTTGGCGGCGGGAGGTGGGCTCGGAGCGGGACTGGGGACACAGACGTGCTTCTGCCGGCTTGGGTACCCACACCCGCAAGCTGCGGGGGAGGGCGAACCGGACCCTCAGGGACACTCCGTGTTTGCGGGGGTGTTCAGGAGACTGCGTGGAGATAACTGCGTAGTGGAGAGCTGGGAGATCAATCCCCGAGTTACTCGACCCAGATGGGCAGAGGTTTTCCCCTTCCACGCTCCCCAGTCATTCAGTGACTCAGTGCATGGTTTGACGAAGTGGGCTTTTTTTTCCTCATTTTTAAGCTGAGCAGGCTCACAAGGTTGTTGCAAGTTACAAACCTTCCAAGTTTGACAAAAAAATCCTCCTCTGGACTGGACGTTTCAAGACCGAAGATGAGATTCCTCCAAGGATCCCGTAAGTGCGCGGCTCTTGTCCGAGGGGAACATGGAGCTGAAGGGAAAGAGGTGGCGTGATCCCGATCTAAAACTTTTCCACAGAGTTTGAACCAGTCAGTTTTTGAATACTGAAATCTTGGAAACAAATTACAGGGCAAGAGAATTTCCTGTCCTGGTTAGAGGTTAAGAAGGAAAAATGTTCCATACTGGAGTCCCCAGAGCCTGGGATTAAGAACTGGATCCATCTGAGTAGATAGCCTCAGTTACATTTATATACCGAGTTGTTTATTTTGTTTATTCCTAATGTGCAATTAAAGAAGGATTGTATTGGTAAACAATGTTTTCTGTTTGTAGCTCCCATATACTTTCTAAGGGAGCTGTCACTGAATGATTACATCAAACAAATTATGACTTATTATAGAATTTGAGGAAAAAACAAAGAAGGAGGTTATGAGGGAAACATCCCCTAGCAAGAAAAAAGCAAGTATTTGATGTAGCCTTAGCCCCCATTCTTGTTGACCCACTGGACTAGATGACCTTTGAATGTCCCTTCCCACCCAAACCCATGCTGGGTCTGTGGTTAGCCTTTTTCTTAGGATGTTCAATACCATGTTAGATGCCTCTGCAGGACACTACTTTTTATTATCACAGTATGTCTCTGTCTGGGCTGGTAAATTTGGTGTAAGCAGTGTGCAGAGCTGTGCCATGCAACAGGTATGCCTTCTGCCCGTTCCTGTTGGTTCCTGACAGTTTCACCGGTATTTGCTGAGACGAGAAGTGGCCTTCTAAAGGGTCCCACCTCTCTTGCACTGTGCTGGTCCCACTATCTTCCCCTAGAGAAAGGTTCAGACAGATCTCAGAAGCTCTGAAGTTTAAGGCATCGGGATGTGTTTGTAAAGACACGTCTGTCAGACCATACACGCACACACATCCCTTGTTGCTGTGCAGTAGTTAGCCTGCCAAGTGCATGTCACCACTTTGGGCTTTCTGGGTGGGCAAAGTCTTTTTAGAACTCTAAGATTGTAAATAGCAGTATAGTGGGAGTGAATAGTGAGCCACTGTAGCTGAACTGTGTCCCTGCTTTAACTTAAAAAAAAAAAAAAAAGGAAAAAAAAAAATTGCAAGACACTTGTTACCTGTGAACGCAACCTGGCTGCTGAGGGTAGTTTGTACAGTCCTTATTTAAGGTTGTTGGGTTATTGTGGTTTGGTTTTGTTGGGCTGGGTTTGTTTGTTTGTTTGTTTGTTTTCAACAGCTGGTACTGATTTCAGCAGAGGTTTACCCAGAGCCCTGATGAACGACTGAGTAGCAAAGGCCCTAATGTGCAATTAGGGGAGAACATAATCAGGTCTGTTCTCCTTAAAGCAGAGGCAGAAAGCAGGAAGAAAGTGAAAATCTGCTTCAGAAGAGTTTCAATTAGTGCATTGTGGAATATGATTAGACTAATCAGTCGGACTAATAACATTTAGGGTTTTGCTTTTGTTGCTGCAAATGGATTAGTGGATTAAAGTTTTTATGTGTGTTTTCTTTAAAGATGATGTTCACCATCGTACAAACCAAAAACAGTTACTTGGAACTGCAGCGTCAGTCATTGGGTAGAGTCAGGGCGGGTGCAGCACAAGTGTGTGTGTTGGTAGGAAGGGGGTAGTATGGCACAGCCGCTCCTCAGACCTCTCCTCTTCTGTTCCATCCAGCCTTTGAGAGCAGCACAACAGCCCTCAGCCTTGGTACATGCTCCCATGGGCACAACTTCCACTGTGGAAACTCCAGCTCTGCCCCATCCCACCACTCATCCTCCTTAAAGTGAGACTAAATGTGTTTTGGGGAAAAGAAATCATTAAAATATCTTTATTTACAATGTAAAATCAATTCTTTATGCAATTATCTTTTGTATGTAAAAAACATAACTCTGTTATGTGAATTTATATTCTGTACCTTATTAATATGTTTATACATATAAAGCATTCCCATGTGATTTATGGAAAGCAAATTAAGTGTACAGCCAGCATTATAATGAAGAGCTTAGAAACAGTATTCCTGAGTATAGCTTCCAACTCACAAAATGACTTAGCTAAAGGCTTTGAGACAATTTCAAGCAATAGGGACATTCTCTGTGGTGGTTCTCAGGAGCAGGCAGCCTGCTGCTGCTTTGGGGAGCAGAGGAGGGTGGCCATGGGACCAGAACCGGCAGAGCTTGCTGGGCTGTGCAATGCCCCTCTGGCAGCAACCACAGCCAAAGCCTGGGCAGAAGTTTCATCACTTTTGCCTTCAATTACCAGCAAAAATAATCACGTAAATTGTTCTTGTTTAGCTGTGTGCTTCCGTGGCAGAGAGAAGGCTGACATCAGCTGCTCGCTTTAAAGAGAGTGCCTGTTTTTTTAGAGAACTAAAACCTTGTAGCTGTACAAACTGTCTTAATCACCTATCCAAGCATGTAAAGTCCCCAGTCTAAAGACGCCCGTGATAGTATTTAAGATACAGTGATATGACAGCAATTAATTTGTAAAGTTAATTCTGAGTAAGAGGAACTCACTTGTACCACACCCGGTTGACAGCGCATATAATTCTCCCATCCATTTGAAATAGATAAACCCCCTCAATTTCACTGCACTTAAATAGAGCTTAAGGTGTGATTTCTGCTGTATTTACCCCAGGTATTTAATTGCAAATATTTATTGTGTGAGCATTAAATGTTGCTTTTCCACTGGAAATAGATTAGGGTCAGAAAACGTGCTCGGGTGGTACAAAATCACAGCAATCCTGAAGACACTTGTTTTAGGCTTCGTTTTTCAGTGGTGGTGTTATGCCTGCCACGCTTATGAAGAAGCAAGTACAGTTCTGTAAAGATTCAATTCGATAACTTTAAATTGCAGGCCGGAGATGCTGGACAGGGCAAGAAACAAAGCTCGAGTTAAAGCTTGTTACATCATGATCGGACTCTCGGTTGTTGCCTGTTTTGTGGTCATCGCCTCGGCCAAGAAGGTGAGCGTGACTGCACGCAGCAGTCTTAAAACCCACGGAATTCTGTGAAAAGTAGGCACACCTGAACAAGCCCTAGTTTTTAGCTAACTTGTGCTTCTGTCACTCCCCAGATGGGCTGTTCCCAGGAGCGGGGTTGAGGCGGGAGGGTGTCTTTCCCCCAGGTTACTCCCAGTGCTCTGCTCCTGACCAGATGTTTCACTCCCGCAGGCGGCTGCGCGTCACGAGTCCCTGACAAGCTGGAACCTGGCAAAGAAGGCCAGGTGGCGCGAAGAGGCTGCGCTGGCAGCTGAGGCGAAGACAAAGTGACTTCATAGGAAGATGCTGAATTTGTCCTCCCAGGAGCAAAATTAACTGTTGCCGAGAGTGATTACTGAATTTCACCAAAAAATGGGTAACTGTAGTATTGCAGAGACAGGAGCCAATGGATATAGTTACAGGACTACAGAAAGAAACAGAGGGTCTCTTTTATCAGAGATATACCCAATATATGCTTGCACATAATTAAAATTAGTTTGAAAGTTTTGCATGTGATTAAAAGCAGTAATGAATTTCAAAGGAGGTGAGGTTGTTTCCTAAAAATGTCAGGTATGGGGGGAGCCAACTTTCCATTGTCTTAAAACCTTTCTTTTGGGCTTGATTTTGCGCTGTGTTACAGCTTAGAAGTTCCATTCGGAAAAAAGAGTTGATATTTTTCAATGAAAGGTTAAATACAGCATAAACCAGGCACTAGTAAAGTCCAAGTACAGAAACTGCAAAAATAAGACTTAGGTAATTCACTTTTGCAATTCTACATGAAGAGCAAGCAGCACTCAGTCCAAATGCCACAAATCTTAAACAGTAAGAGAAGGTTTGGAGAAGTGAGGTGAGGGGAAATGGCCTGACAATCCCACAAATTCTCAAGTCTCCATAAGCTTCATGGGAATGCTCAAAAAAGTGGCCGTTCTGCAGGCAGACAGGGCTGTGATGATTATCCTACCAGTATATATTAGGTTAGATATTTGCGAAACATATTTAAAACCCAGAAGTTTTCTGTCTGGTGAAAGCGCATAGTTTCACAACGTGCAAATCAGGCAGTTCGAATTCTTTGCCTCAGTGCTGTATTCTGAACTAGCATTTGTGTTCTCTAGTTTAAGCAGCCATGCTTATTGAACCACTAAATAAATACAATAAACATCTGTAAAATAGGTTTTATTGGTTTCTGTATGGTATTTGGAGATTTAACATTCCATAATATTGCATACTACTCGTATGTGTTCTGTTACAGTAATGGGCCTTTGGCCTGGATTTAAAGATGCACTATCACTCTCTGAAGTTAGTACAGGCATTTTAGTTTCCGTACATTATCTAAAGATATCGGGCCATACATAACTGAAATTTCTCATTCCAGATTTTGGTGAACGCTTGAGGTCACAGTTACACTTCACACATCAATTGGCAGACTTATTACAAAAAAAATCTCCAGTTATGCAATTTAATAAAATTTAAACCAACTGAGAACTAACCACGGAGGAAAGACAATAGTGCATCTTTTTAAATTTTATTTTTAAAGACAGACCTGACAATAAGTAATTTCCAGTTGCAAACTTGTTCTACAGCTAACTTACTTCTGTGCCAGCATTATTACTATTTTCCGATTGCTGCTAGCGATGGTGTTTAAAGCAAATACTAGAAAATTAAAAAGCTGTATGAACCAGTCCTCAGACAAAAGTGCAATGATGAAAAAATTAGATATGATTCAGTGTATTGAGTAGGGAACCGAAAAGAAAAATCTTATGCTTTGCATAGTTGCATAGATTAGCTAGTTAGTGTTCACATTTAAGCAAAACAAATGGTACCCTTTAAATTAAAGCCAAAATGAGATAAACCCCCAAAACCTGAATTTTTACAACAGGTTTTTGTAACTGATGGGGCACTTCAGATTCCGCATAAAAAAAAAGAAAACAAAATTAGAGATTTTCTTCTCTCAGTTACTTTTTTCTCCACACTGGTTTTATCTGTTTAGGCAACATCATCATATTCATGCCTCTACCTGCAAATCGCTACACCAGAGCTGACCTTAAATCACCCTCTCTGGGTTTACGTTGTTCATTGATGTGCTTCTTTTAGTAAAGTCTGATGTAAATCCAGTGTTAAAATAGGAGGTGATCTTTTATGTTTATCCTTTAAAGAATTCTTGTTATTGCTTTGGAGCTTTTTTAGGGTAAACCAAATGTTGAGTTTAAATAGTGACGTTCATTAGCTAAAGTTCATAATTTTTAGTTCCCTTTTAAACTGTTACATTTAAATGTATCAGAGGCATGAAATATAGTTTATCTAAATGCATAAAGTGCAGTCACTAACTCTTCATACATATAGAATAATATATATGCACAAAACTGAAGACATTCTTTCAAGACAAATATAATACTTTAAATGTCCCCTCTTTTCTTCATTTTCAAGTCTTTTAATCAAGATTTTTTAGAGTTCAGATTTGGTTTAAAGTAGAGAGGCTTATAAATGCAGTTTTTACAGGGTTCTCCAAAAAAAAAGCAAAAAAAAAAAAAAAGCAGGCACAGCTGGTTGTGTTATCAAAACAAGGTTGTTAGAAACAATGGAATACCCTGTTACCTGAATAATTTTCTTACACTAGAACAACACTGAAATTCAGCATTTATAGTAATCCTGGTAGATCTCCATGATTGTTACCCTGTACATTGAACAGATGGGGTGGGTGGCAAAAGAAGGAAGGTCAGTGTATTAAAACCTAAAATTATGAGAGTAAAAAGGGCACAAATACAATCGTCTAACATTATATGAAAATTTGGCAGCTGTACTCAGTATTTATCACACTATTCAAAACGGTTGTGTGCTGTACAAATCTAGGTTTAAAGTGTCATTTGCTAAAATATCTTCATTACTCACAGTTCATAAAGTAACAGCACTTCTATATACACTTCTTACACTATCTTCCACTATAAAGACTTCAAAAAGAGGTTTCTTCCCTCCCAGTTACATCTTAGTCAAAACTAAGACCATTAATCTTAGAAAATCCACTTCAAGTCCCACATTCAATCACAATATTGTATATATTGCTGTAACATCAAAGTGAAACATCTAACAATCTTAACTTGCATGTAAAAAAATTTCTAAATATAAAATGGTACTGTAAATGATACCACCTTTAACCTGTATTTTTCAGTGCATTAAAATACTGTTTAGTGACAAGCACAGTGCCATGGGATAAGTCATTTGCAGTTTAAATTGCAGCTTTTTATGAAGCATGAAATGCTCTCCGATGTCAAGGATTTCACTTAACCCAAGAGTTTGATGTTAATACATTAGTTACAGGTAATAAAAAATAATCATACTTCAGAGTTAACCCAAAGTATTAATTTCTCCAAATGAGATATACTACTAACAAACCAGAAACACTACTTATATGCAATTCAAAGCAGAACGTACATTTTTTTGTATTCAAAACTGTTAATGTAGTATTAGTATTCTATTTCTTTTAGTGTTTAACAGCAAACTATATATTGTAGAACCTAAATACTTAGATGACAATAACTTTGTTAGTTTTGCTGTCCACACACTTAATGCTATTTACAGTACAACAAACTTCTCCAGCTGAAAAGGAGCAGTTCACCATTCATTCTTCACTGCAGTATTTCTGTTGTCTTACCAAAAGAAAACCAAGTTAGTGAACTTTAAGAACAATTCAAGTGGCAGTAGCCTATTTGGTCAAAAAAAAAATAACACCTACTGTCCTAACTTGAGAAGCTACTGTACTAGAAAGGCAAACATCACGATGTTTCTCAAACTTAAGTAGTGTTACCACATTTTGACAGAAGACAGCTGCAAACCATCTGCTTGGCCATTTGTGCAAACCCACACCTCTGTCATTCATCATCACAGCATTCTTGTGGTAACTACAGCAACACAGGGAAGTACTCTATTTGTGTCTGACTTTTAATGCCATTTAGCAGCTTTAATTTCAGAGCCAACATCAAGTGACCCACAAGCTTTCTGCTGATTCCAATTTGAAAACCTCTGAAATAGTCCTTGTCCCACATAATTAAAAAAGAAAAATCTTTTACATATATTCCATAGTCTATTATGTAATTAGCATTATATATGTATATCTATTATGACTTTAAATATGTTTTATAAATAAATTCCAACAGTGTGTTGTAAAGTAAGTAATGCATAAAAGTTTCACAATTTAAATAAATATTTTTCACATTCCAATTCAGCTTCTTACAAGCTCATCTTTATTTCATGCCTTAGTTCTGAAGCAATGTTTTTGCTTCAATACAAGAGGTAGATTTGATAGAGACTGGGCAAGTCAAGTCTACTGCCAAAAATGCAACTCTCAGTAACTGTATTGCTGATATGCAGTTTGAGACTACATGAAAAACTTGAAACCATTACCTAAAATCCTACCAAGTCTTAGCTTAACAGTTCTTGTTAAATCACATGTAATGCTTTACTTTAGACATGATTACTCACAGTTGTTTTCTGTACAGAAAAGATATTGAAAAAACACAAATACAAAACAAAGAACAGTTGTATCTAATACTATATATAAAAGTGCATGAGCTGCTGCTTCATCTATTTCTGCAAAACATATTCAACAGTTTCCTCTAACTTTGGCCATAAAGAAAAGACCTCTGGGAAAAACAAAACAAAACAAAACAACAAACCTAAACTCTACAGGTGTTTACATTTTATGCTTGTCTTCACTTCAATAGTTTACAGCTGAAACCCCTCCATTGGAGCCTCCTGCTGTTGAAACACAAACTGCTGCTGACTTTCATCCACCTGAGGAGCAATACTAGAGTCCTCTTCTTCAACACCAAAGTAATGTTCTATGAGTTCAAAAGCCTTTTGGTAGATCTCTTGGTTTTCATGCCTCTGAAGAAATTCAATTTTATCAAGCCCTAAATTCAAAACAAAGCATTTTCAAAATCTAGTTCCTTAAATGTATGATGAATTCAAAGCAAAACAGCTTATAGTATAGTGGTACTACTTAGATTAAAAAAAAAAAAAAATGCAAACCAGAATAATCCCAATTAATTTGATATTGTTGATTCTTATTTTCTGAACCCATGTACTGCTAATCCCCATTTTCTGCTGTCCAAACTAATTTTAAGACTATGCTAAAAGAATATCACTTAAGCTAAAGTGAAGGAAGCTGTAGTATCTATGAAAAAATATGCCATACCTACAAAGAAACTGTATAGAATTAGGAGAGCACAGAACTGGTTGTTGTAGCTTTTCCCAATTTTTTTTTTTTTTTTTTTTTCCCACTCACTCAGTCCACTCTAAATTCTATCCTCTGTTATGGAGTATTCACTGGACACAATCTGTTATTGTTTTTCAATTTAATCTTGAGATTTGAAGATAACATCTTTCCAAAGTCTTATCATTTGCAAGCGAGAGGACATAACCTATGCTCTGCTGGCAGCATTATGTCCTTGGTAGTCAGTTCATTCATAAATATTTTAGCTATTTAAGATCTTTCTGTTTTCACTTAAGTTGGATTAGGAAGAGTTCACAAACCCTTCTGTGACTAAAGGCCAAAGCAGTGAGGGTAAATGTAATTAGCTCTTTCCCCTACTTAGACTCTACAGCTTCAGTAGTCTACACTGTCACCAAAGGAAAAAAAGAACCAAGATGCTCAATAGTTAAAATTATGAAAGGACACAAAGTCTGGAACAGAATAAATTCCATTAAAGCATTCAGTACTTATTCCTCTTATACTTGGAGAATTTACTTTGCAATATAAAGTATGTACTTGAGTTTAGAAATGAAACACTGTAACAAAGAACTCAGACTTAGAAGGCTGCTTCAGAGAAGAGTTAGAACCACCTAGCCAGATATAATGTGGTCAACCAGAATTGTTACTAGTAGTTTCTGAAACACAAACGTCTGGCAATTTTGGCAGAGCTACAAAAAGGTAACGCCATAGAAAATGCCACAGTCCTTATAAGCCAGGTTTAACATTAAGTTTGTTAAATCAAAAGCATCTAGTCCAGAAATTCCACAGTCATTTTAGTTTTTGATACTCTGCCTTGAAAATGTGGTTTAATTCAGCAACTATTAAGAGAAGAAACAGAACAAAATACTTTCAACAAATTTAAGTTCAAACTTATTTATTTTTATGACCTGAAGTTGAATTTATTATTACAAATATTTACTATGCTAAAAAGTGATCTGAATTTGGGAATAAGCAAAACTCTGATCTTGCATCTGTATTGGTAATGAAACTGTACCAGGCAGGACTATATAATAAAAATATAAAATTTTATTTAGGATTGCCTGAGAAATTTATGCAAACCACGGCTCTAACAGACTAGGACATGTGTGTTAAATATTTCTGCAAACATTTTTCTAGAGGGACACTTCATCAACTGACCACAGACAAACATCCACAGGTTTCCTGCATTTAACCATTTTTCCCCACACTGTTACATTACTTAATTTATGCTACTGTAATGTCCACTTTTGGTCAAAGCAATTATTATATTAAACTTACCTACACATTTAAAAATGGTTCACATGGCTTTGTTTTGACAGCCTGAAATAAGAAAGTTCAGGTACACAGTTTTACAAGAAGTAATTTCTTACCATATGCTTCCTCTATAAGGGCGCAGTACGGATTAATGCCCATTCCATTTTGCTTAGACTCTTGCTCTCCGAGACGCAGAATATTTTCAAGTCCATTTAGAGCCACCTGTACTATTTTTGAATCCATCACAGTCAGGAGGTCACAAAGAGGCTTGGTACAACCTAGTGCTACCAAATACCTTCATAAGAGCAGAAAAACAAAAGGGGGTGGGAGGGGGGTAGGGAAAGAAGGACTCATAATCCAGCAAATTTATTCTGACATGCTCGTTTATGACTATTGGTCCTTAATTTTACTAAAAAGAGGTGGATGAAACAGAAAAAAATCTAAAACATGCAACAACACAAAGATAATCTTAATCTGAACAATTAATCTAACTGAAAAAATATTCTAATTTAGCCTAATGAGAAAATTTAATGTGTGTATTCCTAACTGGAGCGTGGAATCTGTCTTTTCAACTTCATTTCACTTTGTGATCTTCAAATTGGGCTTAATTGAATATAAGAGAAAATGTTAGTTTTAGCAGCAAGTTCTTTTCTCAGGCATTTGGAACTTTGTAGTGGCAAAATTATCAAGCAAATGTGTTAGAGACAGGTAAGAACATTGGACACAGCTCTGTGCTAACAGAGTCCACACCAGTAATCCATTTAGGTATTAGCATTACCTGCTATAAAGGGATGGATGTAATTATAAAAAAATACTGGGATTCTGAGTATCCTAATCCTTTTTCCAGTTTTAGATCAAATTGTGTATGAACTTTTGGAAGTCAGAACCTGTGTCCTTGCTTCCAGCATGTAAGTAAAATGAAGACAGTAATATTTGCCTGCATCAAAAGGTTGCTTAAATATAGTTTATGTAGTGGTTTTAAATTATCCTGCAGTTAGACAGTAGTACCTTTAGGAGATTAAAAGGACCAAAATTAAGCACAGATAATATGCCTGTATTTTGTGGCAAGAAGCTACTTTTATCATGCCACATGCATGTTTACAAGCCTGAATTAAAAATTTAAAATATGCCAGATTTTAAGATGTTATGTTATGCAAGCAATCAAAATAATAGCAAAAAATCCTACGAAAAACCCTTCCTTACCTCTGATAATATTTAGTGGTTATAAGAAAACCAGGATTGTTCATGTTTTAAATAAACAAATAAGCTTACATTTACTGCAATAGATCTCCTAAATGTGCTGGAAGAGTTACCACATCACTTTCAGTTCTGGCTTCTAAGTAACACACTGTCATTTACAAATCCATTTATCAACTACTGATTCAAACCGATTGCTACACTGACAGCATTCACAGAAACTGGGGAGTATTTTATTCTAGTCATTCAAGAAGTCCAATCTTTACAGCACATAAATAGCTTCAAAAAAAATTTTAATCAAACTAAATTTTGTTTAGTTTAGCAAAGTTTAGGTATCTGCTTTAAACTAACACTGATAGTGAGTTTAAAACACATTAAGAAACCACTAGAATATGAAGTCTCTCCATAAAGATAAAATTTCATTGCACATATTTCCTAAACAACTCTCCCAAAGTTTTTGGTTTTTTGCCTTTTTTTTTTTTTTTTTCTTTTTTTTTTTTTTTAAATGCTGAAGCTCTTCATTAACTCTCCAACTGTGTTTGACAATATAATATCAACTCTAGAAGATTACCCTGTGAAAGCTTTTGGGGCAGTACCATGACACAAAGCAGTGTTTGTCAATTTATTATTAAGTCTACTGCATGCACTTCACCCATTTTTTCCAAATTCCTATATTTTTTTGTCCCTGTACAGTTAGTTTCAAGACATTAAAGCTGTGTTTAGGGTTCTTTTGCTATGTTTGTCAAGATTCAATTGCAGAAATGAAAATGCATTCGAGAAGATACTTAGGCAGAAAAATTAGTAACACATACAAACTCACCTAATCTGCTCAGGGGTTCCTCCTGATGTTGCATTTGTTATAGCCCATGCTGCTTCTTTTCTGGTGCGAAATTCAGCTTTTTGAAGAATTTCGATCAATATTGGAAAAATATTTGCATCTATAACAGCCTAAGAGATTAAATTGTAATATTTTATGATCATTGCTAAAGATTTAGTATTCACAAAGAACATTAATACCCTCCACTACAAGATATAGTGATGCCGGTTGATATCAAAGCAAACAATATTTTCTTCAAAGGCACCACACTAACCAGAAATGCTGAACTGAACTATTCCAACATTGCACTGCAGCAGCCATTAGAGTATCTTTTTTGTTTGGTTTCTTTTTGATTTCTCTGTCTCTGGTGGACAGAATACTGCTTATGGGACAGGCCCATTTAAAAGTGATATGACAAAAGCACTAAACCTGAGTTTTTGAATTGCAGATCTAAGCCTCAGAACAAAACTTCAGTTTGTTCATTTTATTTAGGTTTGTAGTCTCCATGGAAAAATACAAAACTTCAGTTTGTTCATTTTATTCAGGTTTGTAGTCTCCATGGAAAAATCACGCCTATAACTGCAGACTGTATTATATATTTTAAATGATGTAGAGAAGTAACTTTTTTATCTTTGACCGAAGTAGAGGGGGGAGGGAGAAAAATCATATTGAAACATGTACTCTGATTCAGAATTCTCATTTTAACCAGCCAGAACCTTCTTTTCAGGTAAGTCCAGACACCTCATCAGGATTCAGTAGCTCCCACAACAATACAACTCAGTATTGATGACATCATATAGGTTTTTTATCCAAGCAAAATGTTCAACATTTGCCAATCAATATAATTAGGCCACCGGACAAATGTTTTTGTTTTTTTTTT
>VZRU01016790.1:36954-59504 GCA_013398155.1 Pedionomus torquatus | reverse complement strand
GATGTGTGGAAACAGGTTACTCAGTTACTTTAGAAGAAGACTAACAAACTAAATAAAATTAGATTCTCATTCTAAAATAAGAAAAATGTTTCGATGTAACAGCAACCCATAGCATTTTTTCCTCTGGCAGCAAAGAAGATGGAGCTCTTGCTTTTCAGGTATTGTAAACAAGCAACTAAGATTTTGTTTGTTACTCCAGTGCTGAATTAACTGTCAGAAATATAAGAGGTTACAACTAACCAAATAGGTTAAACTTACATTTTCTAGAAAGTCATTTGAAGTAAGCCAACAAAATCTTCACCCTTTAGCTAAAACAGAAATTTCTATTGCAGCCACTGTAGTGAATGAATTTTGATCAGCTTTCTTGTGAAGAGACTGGAACACTCAATGTGAAGACTGCATGTCAAAATGCAAGCTTTCCTTTCAACATATAATGAACCAATACAGAGACTAAATATTTAGGAAAAAAGCCATTTGCTTACAAACACGTTCTATTTTAATCTTAACATTATATGACAGACTGCTCTTACTTTAATTGGGCTTAAAGAGTTCTGGTAACCACTTCAAAGATAACATTTGAGCTTAGTCTCAAAGAACTAATTAGAACCTATTCTATAAGGTAGGCTTTGAGGCATGTGCTGACATACCTCTCTCCTCCCCCTCCCCAGGAAATATACAGAAGCATTGTGTTGAAGCTATTAATGTTAAAAATACTAACAAATGACAGTAAAACAACTCAATAGGTGGCTTATTTTATCTATCTGTAGAATTAATTATATGTACAAAATCAAGTGACTTAAACTTTCTGGAAAGTTATTCAATCCTTAGGTCAGACATCTGCCTTAAAGGACTGCTGTGACAGAAGAAACCATTCCAGCTGAACTTTATAGTTTTGCTATCTTTTCAATACACAGCAACAAAATGTAATTTTGGTTGTAGGACTTATTTTTTGATTAAAGAAAAAGAATAAGATAATATAAATCAACTGTTCAGAGAAGACAAGGTATGCCTACATCCATGAACAGGACAAACCAGTTCTGACAACAACGAAGCTGTTTGGTAATCAGCATAAAATGAACAAAGCCGTAACAAGCTGCACACCGTCAGACTACAGCTATGACTGTAAACGTGCAATCTTACTTTATCCTGTGATCAGAGACTGTCTCGCCCCTTGGGACCAGTGTCTATTGCATGCACAGTACATGAGTAGATACTTGCCACTGGAAGGTATTTAAAAGAGGATTCAGGTTTCATAATAAGCTGTCAAGAAGCAGCTAATCAGTCACCATGAATTAAACACAATCTAAAATTAATGTAAATGATTTTGACACTCCAATCCCTTCATGCTTAGGTGTGGAAAATAGTTTTCATTTTTATTTCTCAAGAGTGAGAGTATTAAAAATGGGTTCAAGCATTTTTGAAGTTTCACATCCGAGCCTGTAATTGATAACTTTATATTTTTGTCTATTTTATGGCACTGCTTTTCCTTTATACCCACATTGTGCATGTAAGGTGTTATCTTTTGTGTTCCTGTTCAATTGTGTGTTTGATACAATATCAATTAAGACCAACCTTCTTGTCAGTAACTTGACATTTTTCTAATCTGGATGCTGTTCTGTAAAATTCATTTTCTCTTACTTTAAAAAAAAAAAAAAAAGAAAAAGGAGATTTTGAGTTGCTCAAATGCTTATGTATGTATATAAAATGGCAGGCAAACATATGAATGGACCACTTAGGGCTTCATTCTGTGAGTGGTGGTTTAGGAACAAGTACTTTTCAACTTTTTTTTTCAAGTTGATTTTTACACCTTTCCTCTGCAAATCTGTACTTATATAGGGGTAAGGAAAATGAATACCCAAGCATGTCACGGAACTGTTAAGGATCTTTCAGATAATTTACAGACTATGACCTGTCTGTCTGTTATTAATGCAAATGCCCTAAAATATGCTTCAGAATTCTGTAGTATGCTTATCAGCTATACTGACACCAAAAGGTAACAAATGCAGAACCATACTGATGTATAAAACTGTTTGCACCACGTGTGCTCAAAATGTGCAGACATACTGAAAGCAAAACTGGAAATTTCCCTTTTGTCATGGTAGGATTTAGAAACTTTTTACACAAACGTAACAGAAAGCAAATGGCATGCCAGTAACTGGGGGCTGTCAAACAAAACTGTATCTTCTGTTTCCTGCTGCTGCAAAGTTTGACTTCACTGAACTGCAAATATGAATTAGAGTCCACTAACAGCAACTGAAAAGCCTATTAGTCTTTCTAGGAAGCCATTAATGAAATCTCAATTAACCTGAAATAGAAGAATTTTCCTTTGCATAATGGATAAAATTTAAAACCAGCCCTTTACAGCTGCAACATTATGCAAATTTTCTCACTTCTTTGTAAACAAGTCATGTGAACAGCTAATGACTGTCGCTGCAATCATGGGGTCAAAGCAGTTCCCTTACAACTTTGCCAAAGGGGTACTTCAGGTCAGTGACAGTGTGCAACTAATGCTATCACTAGCTTTGTTAGTCTGTCATCGTGCCAGACAGAATTACTAGGGTGCAGATGTTGCCGTAAGGCAGAGAAAAGGTAGTAAGAGATTTATTTGAAGCATCATGCCATTCTCCTGCTCAATGATCTCAATTCCTGTGTCCCCATGGCAATGCAACAGTTACTGTGAGCCTCCCCAAGCCTGTTTGCCAAATGCAGTGAGTTGAACTGAAACTGTGCTACTGTGTGCTTCCACCTGCAAATTTAGAGCAGGCACATTTTCTCTTACCTTCTCAAAAAGGGAAACCATTAGAATTAAGAGTGGGCAAATGAGAAACTGGAGGAAACAGGAGAGCTCACAAACTTCCAAACACTATGAAAAGTTGGATTAAAATTATTTCTCAAGCTAACATTCATGTTTCACTGTAATTCAAATCTTCCATCTATAAAGGGTTTGATCTTGCTATTTAATAGGCAAAGTTAAAAATTCACTTTCTTGAAATTTCTTCGAGTTTTTTTGACCCCAAAGCACTTGTTGGCATGTAACAGGGTTTTGTGAGTCAACAGACTTGTGGTATCAATCAAGTGGTTTATGGAAGAAATAAGTACACAACTCAGTTCTCATGTGTAAACCAAACAAGGTGATCCAGAGGCAATCTTTTCAGACAACCTGCATACTAATGTGTGTTTAGTTACTCAGTATGAAAATGGTTGGAGAAAACTTGATGTCATGATAAGCTAGGCAGCTACTAGACATGGGTTATACTCCTCTCCCCTTTGTTCATCAAGAAGTCCACAGATTTTTTAAACAAGTTTCCAAGCTTCTCCTGGCTTGGAAAAACTTGAGCATGCATAAGACAATGTCCATACTTACCTCATTCTCTCCTTCAAATCAACTATGGAATACTGGAATTACTAGTTTATTCCAATCAAAGATGATACTCTTAATCATGGCAAAATATTAAGCATGGTTCTGCTGAAGTGAAATAATCATGTTTCAATGGCTTCAGGACGAACATGTCAGGGCCCTGGTACCATGTCCTTTAGCAATTCAACAATTTCTTTAGGCAATCTGTATTTTTAAAGTTTCAGTAATCAGTCTAGGAACAATAAATACACCATGGAACAGGTACTTCTATGATCATTCCACAAACAGCACAAAAAGAAGATTTCTATTTGTTTTTTAAGTCAAGGTTGTTAAATTGTAATAGAATTGTTTCTTAACAAAACTAAAAATAAAAATGTCTTCACTGTTTTTCAACAGATTTATACTGAAAACCACTGAATGAAGTTTTTATAAATTATAAACATTTATAATGAACAGTTTGACCTGAGCTACTTACAGCTCAAGCTATCTTACAGAATTACATTTCAAAATACAGTTAACCTTTAAACTTAAAACAAACAAGTCTGGTAATGCTTTAGAAATCTGTTTCACACCTACATGGTAGAAAATACAAACTTCATTTGAATAGAGTTACCTCAGTCAAAGGTAATTTTGAAACCAAAATGCAACAAAATCATTTAAGATTTTCAAAGGCCAAGACTTTTGGTCTGATATTAGTTATCCTTTGCATTCTTATTGACATTTTTCATTTTGTAGTGAATGACACGGGATAAGGACATTCATATGAGAATTTTCTCTGAATGCCTATCAGCACACAAAAGCTGTGGGAAGTTATTTTGTTCTGTTTCTCATTTGAAAGTGTAATACTACAATTTCACAGGAGGTGAAAGTTGTGGAACAGAGCATCCTGTCCTTCCAGTTTCATTTCACTCAGATAAACAACCTATAATTTATACCACGTTGTCCTATTAAATTAGGGCATGATTCCCTTGAGCTACATGCAATCAACTTCACACCACTAAACATTTCTTTTGAAGACAGCACAGAACAACAAAGTCCAATGAAGGATTCTAAATGGCAAGCAGAATTTATACCAATTTGGTTTTTCTCAATATTTTTAGAAAAATTGTGGTTTAGTCCAGCAGAATATCATTGAAGAAAGGTAATGGATCCTCTGGTTATTTCAGCTAAAATTGTGTTGTAGAAACTTCTTAGATCATTAAGTCCCAAATGAGAAAGGATAAGTCTCTTTGGTTTTGGTTTCACCTCAAACTTAAGGGCAAGTATTATTACTGTGTGTTATAATTAGAGCTATGAAAAATCACATGGTGCATTGGCACATGAGATGGGCACACAATTGGAATTTTTTAATAAAAATACATCCTATAGTGAGGTTGAGGACCACTGTAACTACATCTTCTTCCCTCAGGTAAGTAACTTTATTCATGTACACATGGTCAGCATTTCTCAGCAGTGACTACATCACTGTTGTAAAAAATGTTCACATCCCCAGTTTAAGCAGCATTTTTTAGATTCTCAGGTACATCAACAGTAACTGTAATTGTACTTTCATAACCATTGATGCCAAAAAGAGAATAACACTGCAGTATCTGAAACTAGTCATAGTTTTTTGTAGCTCAGACTGCTTTTAATGTGGAACATTCTAACAATTTATTTAAGTACAGATTTCATCAACATTGCAAAATTTTTTAGAGTAAATTTTTTAAAGACTTTCCTATTCAGAGGGTGTGGCAATGTCAGCAACAAGCGTTTTTGATGATAATACCTGTTAAGGTCTGTAAGAGGATCATACAATCAGTGATCAGAAGGCTGCAAGCCATATAGAGTGACAGCATCAGTAAAATTGGAACAGCCCCATAAGAAGACATATCCTATATCATAGAACCATAGAATCATCCAGGCAGGAAGGGAATAGAAAGGTTTTCTTGAACTAACAGTAAGAAAGTGCCTGTAGTCTTCTTGTGTTGAAATACCAGACTGAAAAAGTCAAACAGCCACAAAAAAAAAATAAAATTCCCAGCTTTCAGCAGAGAGAAGGCATGAATCTCTATGCTGTGCAAAATCATTTCTGTTACCTTACCTTCACGTGCTTGTGCTTTTTAAACCTTTAGTATTTTGGTTTCCTGACTTTAGAGCTCCTTCAGTTCAATAATAAATTATAATACATAATAAAACAAAGCAAAGACAAACTGAAATTAAGCTTCTGACAAAGTAATAAAGAAAGAAATATAAATATTTTAAGTAAAAACCTAGGTAAACCTAGATAAGCACACATTATAGAATAGCATTTCTGTTACTTCCATTACAACCAAAATCAGAAAATCTGAGCAATGGATTGTCCAGAGGCAGACAAAAGTCATGTAATTTACTACACACTTGGTATGTATTTATTTTATAGTTTTTTTTTATGTATTTACCGACACAAACACAGAGATGCCTTTTTATCACATACAAAAACCCTGGTGCTCTAACCCAATTTTCTGACAGTGAATTTGTGAGTCAAAACTGCTTTACTTTTTCAAGTGCAAACATAAGACATTCTTATTAACTAATAAGAACTAACTAAGTGAGCCTGGTGATTCTAGTTTATTTTTCAACAACTATTTATTCTCTAGCATGAATATACCACACAGAGATATATATAGAGATACCATAATACCACCCTGGATCCACATTATGCTTGCAAAACAGCTTTTTTTTAAACTGTTTCTGCTTCTACCTCATCACTTGTATGTTACCATCCCTCCATTGCAAGTCCTCACTCTCCTAGCCATCCTCAGTTGTTCATGTAAAAAAGGTAAGGCAAGTACACTTAGAAACTAATCCCAAAATAGCTAAGTTTTAGTTTATGCAAGTGACTTGTGTCAATTTGGTTGATTTTCCATGGAACAGGGTAGGGACAACTCATGCAACTTACCTAGAAAAAGACAATGAAACAATAATCTTCAACTGATGAGAAGCAATGAGCAACTGGAGATAGAAATGAAAAGACATTAAGATCTGTCTATAGCCTCTATCTCAGCAGACAATAACAATCTAAGTATGTTTAGTGACTGAAAATCAATATTGGTTTCCACAGCTTACCCTCATTTTTCTGTGGGCCTGCCATTTACCATCTAAATTATAGAAATTATTGTGATTTTATTACTGCATGTAGAATAATAATTTGACAATGGTGACTGTCTGTTTATTTAGTTAATGTGGTGACCCTACTTGCCAGAAGTCCTGCAGACCAATGAAGAAGCACATTTGTATTCCAAAAAACCCACAGTGCCACTGCACATACGATCTCTTATGCAACAAAAACATTTTAGTCTTCATGAGCATAATAGTCACACTCCAATAAGGATAGAAATCCATACCAAGGAAAAAGTAGTCTGGCATGTTATCATACTCTGCAATGTGCTGGTAAGAAAAGATTCAGCTGTAAGCCACTAACCCTCTCCTCTTATGCAATAGGGGAACACAGATGCATCAAGGCTTAAAGTACTACATTCCCTGGATTTTCTTTCTTTAGAAATTTTACTGTAAAATTATTTCCTGTTCAATAAACTTAAGTGGGGACTCTTATCTGTGCATTCCTACAGCTATTCTGAACCAGAAGCAATATAGAGTGCACATTTAGCCCTTCACAAAAAGGAAGCTCTAATCAGATCTTTTCTTAAGGATTTCATTCTGATATGGTATTCTAATCATATATTTAACTCAAAAAAAAAAAAAAAAAAAAAAAAACAAAAAAAAAAAAAAACACAACAAAAAAAAAAAAAAAAAAAAAAAAAAAAAAAGAACAAAAAGCAGCAGCAGGCTGTGCGATAAACTATTAATAGGAAACTGAGTACAGTTCTACTCCCTTAGAATCACCCAGGGTGATTTTTAAAAAATGTAAGGTCAACACTAAACACAATGAAAATTACACACTGAACCTTGACAAAAATTGATGAGGCACCATTACTTTTCCAGACTAAAATGGAAAGAAAAAAAAAAAAAAGGTTCTGGATAAGGCCAAAATAAGAGAGACTGGCCACGAGTATTCTCTTTGAAAGCACCTCTTCCCACAGAGCTCATCACTACTACGGCAAGCAGCAAAAGAGAGGCCATGGCTTTAAGCAGAACAACTGGATCCATCAGTTTTGATATAAGCAATATATCCTTAAACTAATGGAAATTCTTTTCATTTCAATGTAACACCTAAGTTTTATGGTACTGAGAACACCAGTAATCTTAACAATAAGCTCACTGAAATCCTGAAAATATTTTGTTTGCCAGGTTTTCTACCAATAAATCTTACAAACTCCTCAAAAATAAAAACACTCTCTCAAAATTGCTGAGGTTTCACGCTGAAGAAAAATCATGATTACTTTGATGTGGATGCTTAGATGATATAATAGGATAAATAAATATAGCCCAGCACCTCTCACAGTTTAAACCCACTCTTAAAAAAATAAGAATATAGTAAACATCAGAAGGATTGAAATAGGTGTAGTTGTTTAGGAGACAGATCCCTGCTTTAGCAGAGAAGTACATTTATACACAACCTAATCTGTCAGTTTATTGAGAACTGAGTGTAGATCACAAGGTGATAGGACATATTTTCAAATATATAAGCAAATTTTATTTTATATGCAAAAAGCGATGATCAATTTCAAATTATTTCCTTATTTTTAAACAAAATACCATTACAACTGAGCACACTACATAGATTTTATTGGGGGAAAAGTTACTTCTTAAATATTTTCTTGAGGGACAAAAATAACTTCTAAGGCTGTGATTTTGAAAGCAATTCTAACTGTGGCAGTTTCCATCTCAATTACAGTCAGAGATAGTGGGTGTGCTTGAGGGTTGAAGGAACCCTTCACGTATCTCAAATGTACCCATGAGCTCTGAAGCCACAGCTGACAGTAGCTTGCATGAACTGGGGTCTGAAGCATTCTGGCAGTGCAAATGGGCATATCCAGAGGATATTCCAGGGCAGGCCAAGCAGTTTCTTGGAAAAAGCATGCCTGAAAACAGACTGAAGATAGGAAGTTCCACTGTGCCTTTCCCTCATCCAGCACGCATAACATCTCCCACCACTGTTGCCATGTTTCATATTATATTCCCCCACCCTAAAGTTGTTCATAGATATAATTTGGGTGTGTATATCTACAATACCCACCTATAGTTTGTCCAGAAGGCAGCAGGAGTTCAGCTGAAACAGGATGAGTTTGAGATTGTTGCAGCTGCTTAGTTTACAAAAAAACCACAAACCCATAGTCTGCAAGGTTATTCCTATGATTACCCATCCAAAGCACTATAAAATAGGGAGCAAGATGTTGTTTCACCACCAGAAAGATCGCTCATTAACTTCTGATCAAATTCATCCTTCCTACAGGTTGAACATAGTATATGCGTCTCAACATTTAGATAGTAGGCTGAGTTTGAACAGCTATATAGTGGAGGTTGGAGGAGGAAGATGAGGAGGAGGAAAAAAAACCAAACCAAACCAAACCAAAACAAACATTTTCAGTTAAACAGTGAAATTCACTACAGGAAAAAAAATTACAGAATCCAGTAACCTTATTGAAAGCATTTTTATTAAAATGACTGCACTTTGAGTCAGACTTTTAAGACACATTTATATATAAATCCATATTATGCAATATCTTTATTTTTCAACAGAACCAATGTGACAAACAATTTCCAAGTGTCGAAGTCTGTATTTAGTTATCAATGCATTATATTCCACAATTTTTTTCACTTCACACTACATGATGGTAACCTGACAGAAGGCTCATTTTCTTCTTACTTAATGTTAGTCTTACAAAATGTAGCACAAAAACTAGCCAATGAAAACAACCAATAAAAGAAATTACTGAATAGCAGTAATGATCCATGATTTTCACTGGCTACTAACACTGAAGAAAAATAAAAATAACTTTTTGAATGTAAGAGTACAGAGAATCATCTCCAAATTCTAGCTTTATCTGCCAGACTGAAAAAGCCTTTCAAGGTGAGTCTGTGTTGTGAGAAGCAACAGTGAAGCTGAGTTTTCTGACTTCCAGCAACATAGCTAAAACTATAGGCAGGAAGACATCACAGAAGACATCCACAGAAGAAAACCTGCCAATCTCCAAAATGCTATGATCCACTTACATAATTTTTCTATTAACTTGTAACTAGCACGCAAATTTCTTGCGCGCATAACATGAACAAGAGGGAGGCTCACCCATAATAAACAAGAGAAGTATTTCAGCCTGACTATCCACAAATAGAAATTACTATTTGATTCACTATTTCACTGAAAGTCTGAAAAGGTAGGTTACTGTATTTTGAAATCCCTGTGTGTAACTTCATACTCATCTCTTATTTTCAGTTCTGTGACCGAGAACCTAAATTATGGAAAGGAATAGAATCTAATTACATATTGACTTTAGACATATTGTAAAGATGTCTATGACTTGGCACCATACAATTAGAACTTCAAAAATAAAACAGCACAAAAGCACATATGCTGTATGCATTTCAATTTTCTATTTTATGCTACAGTGGTTATGTTTTGTGATGTCAACTGAAGAGTTAATTACAGCTCTTCCCTTACTCAGCAACTGCCACCAAAGAGAGCTGCAAAAGAATTCAGTAGTATTCAAAAGGTATGGGGAGGAGGCAAGAAGGTCTTCAGAATTGGGGAATTTCTGAAAGTAGGGGAGATTGGAAGAATAGCTCCTAAGTAACAACTTCAACTTTCCTTTCCATATGAAGGCATGGACCCCTGTTTTTTGTTGAGTTTCTGCAATAGTCATGAAGCAAGGTGCCCTGCTCTGCAGCAAGGACCCCCAACAATGACTGATGTTTCAACTTTCCGATGGTCACAATTCAATCATTTACCTAAAGTAAGTTTTCCATGGCTTGGTTTACTTTGACACATTGTGATACAATGCTGATTGCTATAAGAAAAATCAGCAGGAGAAATGCATAACTGCTCTGCTTAAAGAATCTGCCCTCCCTTCTGTATGTGTATTATTAACTGCAGTGAATGTGTGTCCTGGTTTGAGGTAAAACGAACCAATTTTCTGTTTTACAGTTTCACTTTTTAGCTAGGCCTCTTCTAACTAGCTAAACTCTGAAATTAACAGCATATTGTTCAGAGCTGTACCGTCTCACAGTGGTAAGACCTGATTATACTAAGGGATGGTATCCAGAGAGGCCCTTGTTTAGACTTAATGCTGGAAGAACCAAGGTCAGATAATTTTCAGCATTTGCCCGTTGGAGGGTCCCACCTTCAAGGAGGAGCGGACAGGACAGGTGACCCAGAACGGACCAACAGGGGTATTCCATCCCATTAGCATCATGCCCTGTATAAAAGCTGAAGGATCAACAGGTCAACTCCCTTTTTCGCCCTTTTCGCCCCCTTTTTCGCCCTTTCTTCGATGGCTGACATCCAAGGAGGACTTTGCCTGTTCGTCTGCCTTTGATCCTGATCCAAGCGTTCCTGACTTCAGATCTGGATTCCGGCTCCTGTCGATCACCGAGTCCAGTTTGGGACTTTTCCTGAAGCCTGCTGGTGACGTGGTCGTCATCCTGGGAGCTTGATACGGTTTTGTATATATTGTATACTCCCTTTTTCCTAAATTTCCTTTTTTTATTATATTACTTATATTTTCATTAAAGTAGTTTAGTTTGTTCTAAACTCTTGAATCTCTTTAACTCCTTCCTCTCCTCTCTGACCAAAAGGGGGGAGGGGGGAACATCTGTCAGTCAGGTTTTGATGAATTTGGCTGAAACCACGACAATGTGACAATGACAAGTTATAATGATTCAAACATACAAACTCAGGATAGTGAAAAGGTCACAAATTAATTTAAATTATTTTTAACACATAAAAGCAAGCTAAATATGTAAAACTTGGATTAATTTCTATATGTTGTTTAATTTCCTAATAAAAAAAAAATAAAGTTTATGATCCAAACACACCCCTGTACTGACACTGCAATTTCAGTGAAACTGAATTTCAAATTACATTTTACTGTTGGCAGATGCATAACTACAACTCTTCAGCGAAGACAGTTCAAACTTAACTAAACATCTACAAGCTAAAATGGATATAGTGCAATGGGTAAACAGAGGAAAACCTGAGGAAGATACAGTCTTTGTACAAGGAGCAGAAGAGTATTTGATCCTTTTTATCTTTACCTCCTTCCTCCACAGGGTCAGAATGATGAAAGAATAGACCTCTGCCTGCTTATTGTCATGTCCCTGGCTGATCCAACACAAAAGGTGAAGTAATACAGCCAGTCAAAAGGAATTTTCACAGGTGCAGTGCCACACATTGAGGTACACATTTAAACACATTTAAACAAACTTCTAACAAACATAATTTGCATCACTCACAAAACCAAGCTATCTTCATTAAAGTCAATAAAAAAAAAATTCTAGCTACTAGTAAAGATGTTCTGTTAACCAATTTTCTTGAGGTAAATAAATAGTAGTCACTTCATACTTGTTTCATAGGATTATCTTTCCATTACAGTATTATCATTGGTTCTCTATCTTGGTTGTCTTGCAGACATGGAATATGGCAGCATTTTTCATAGAGTCAGGCTCTTTATTACATGTCAATAATCTTTTTCAAGTATCCAGATACCAGAGGCCATTACAAATTGATCAGCACATATGTAAACCCAGCAGTCCCTCAGAGCACAACAGTCAATGAAGAGTAAAAGAACCAGCATTTGCCGAGCATCTAGTTTATTCATGCATACAACTTGTCACAGATTATCTTTGTTCTGAAGGGATTAAATACTAGCCATCTGAGCGAGTTACAAAGATATAGGGAGCAGCTGGACCTGGCACACATAAAGGCATTCTAATATCAATAAACCCCAAAAGCATCAGCATTCAATTCCTTCCACTCCTGATATTTTGTTTGCTAAATAGTTACAACAGCTTAAAAGTAGTCTGAACTTTGTACAGTCACATTAGTTAGTAAACTGTTCCAACAGCTGTTATGTACTTTTCTGCCATCGATTTTACATTAAAAAAAATATTAAAATTTTATTAATCTGTAGCTATTAAAACATACATTAATTATAACATCAACAACAAAAAAGCAAACAGAAAATAAACCAAAAAACCATATTCTGCAACAAAGAAAAAGGTATAGCCAGACACAACACAGTAAAACTGGTCAAGAGGGAACATACACATATGATAAGTCAAGTCAGAAAGTATTTTCTACCTATTTCATATTGTAGCTCATGTTATTTGAAGTAACATTTCATGTTCTACTGAATGTCCCATCTTCCCTCAGTGAGAAAATTCATAGCAACACCCGTGTACTGGTGAAAAGACACATCCTAATACCTATTGGGAGCACACTACATTTCCATAGAGAGATGAATCAATCACTTTTAAGAGGTTCGCCCTAATGCCATGCCGACTTTGTCCTCTTTGGCAAGGACAGCATATTTGGACTCTCACATGTGTTTGGACACACTATTTTACTTGGTGGTACATGAAATAGCAATACAAAAAGCACGAATGAATGATTCACACAGTTCTGATGTCTGTAACCACTGTGTTGAAATACACTATTCAGTCTCCTCAGTGTGAAGCTCATGTTGCAAGCACAAGGGTGGCAATTTCTGTGTGTTGCAGGTATGTTTTCTACTTTGTGGCCAAGACATGGTATGTAATATTACCTAGATTGTCATCAACACTAGCAGGTTTAGGTTTTTAAGATTCTAATTTACCATTTTACCATTAACATTTGATTCCAGAGATCTGTTAAAAAACTGTGACAAAATATCTATTCAGAGGGTATAACTTCCTTGCAAACTGAAGTTTCTCTTCATTACAACTATACACAAAAAAGTCCAAATTATATGTCTTGCTGTTCTATAGAATAGAGAGAGCTGCAAAAAGACTATTTATGCAACAAATAAATAAATAAAAGTGTGAAATGAACACAATCTAGGGATATGGATGAATCCTCTTTGAAGTGTATTACCAAAATCACAAGGAACAATGTGTATATATACATACCTGGGTTACCCAAAAAGACATTACACTACTAATGTTCTATGTAGCTGCATCCATTCCTGGTATTCCTTTAAAGATTCATCTTCTCCCTCCCCCACCCCCCCCACCATACAGAAACTATTCTCAGCAGCAATTAGACTTAACCATGAGGGTAAATAGATGGCAAAATCCTACCCCTCAACCCCCTAGGCTCCCAGGATCTGGCTTAAAAGAAAAGCAGAATTGGAGAAGTCACCTACTGTGCTCAACGACTACAGCCAGGAAGTTCCCAAATTCTGAAGAAATTACTGAGACTAATGTCTCCACTACTTCTGGTCAACATAACAGTGTGTTGGCAGCAGAATTTCAAGTCCATAAGGAGTCCCATGATTTAAACCTTTGTTTTGTTCTGAATCGAAATGAAATATCACACACGCTTGATATTTTTTTGTAGCTCAGACAAACCACAACCTTAGAAAATGAGGCAGAAAGAGGCATCAGGAGACTGTTCACCATGTCAGTGGACAAACATAATTTCTGGCGTATGTGTTCCATAAGTTCTTAAAAATCTCCGTTAGCAAGACACTTGCCTTTGAGCGATCTATTCCAGTATTTATCATTCTGATGATAAAATAATGTGCATTTCCACATTGAACAATAGATATGATTTGGAAGAAGGAAGGAAATTAATGTTTAGTCTGAAGAAATCTTGAAACATTTGGGCTTGTTTTTTCTTATTAAAAATATCTAGATTAGTAGAATTATCATGAAAAGCTGAAATTCTGAAGAATAATGCTTTTTAAACAAAAACAAAAATATATTTGGACTTTAAAATGTTTTAACATATAACGTTGCCAGAAATAAAGACCTCCTGCTAAGGAATGTACCATTTTACTTTCCGCTGGATTAAAAAGATGGAATTATTCATTGTCATAAAAGACTTTGCATTTAAGCATTAGGAAACCAAAGAGTCATTCTAAATAACAGGAACCCATCATTTGATGGATTTTAGAATGGAGCGTTACTTTTTTATTTTCCTGAAAGCACAATTTCTTTCCATTGGCTGTCTCTGAGAAGCTATTTTTGATACTTGTGTTACAAATATTTAAATTTTGAAGAGACAAAGCCTACCCAACTTACCACTGTTATTGTTGGATATTAATTTATGAAGTACCAATTCTACTATTTTTCTGGAACAACAGCAGTGTCTCAGATGAACTCTCTGACTGAACTAGTATTGCTGCACATCACACCTGGGTATTTTGCCACCAACCTCAATGCGCCTCTTGCTGTGTGAAGTCCTTTCGAGCAGTAACTCCCCTGCCAGCTTGAGCAGTATTACAGAATAAAGAGTTCCCGGTGTCACAGCAGGTGAGGCAACTAACAGAGACTTCAGTCCTTAGTCTCTAGTTCTTACTGAATTTTAAAGGAGTTCTTATTTCAAGCCTTTCTTTATAGAGTTATGAAAAGTTTCCTAAATATAGGTACATATCCAGGAGGGAAAAATGGGTGGTTTTCAGAAAATCCTTTATTATTGGTATATTTCCTGTATGATTTGAGGCCATAAGGTCCTGTTTTGTACTCCAATAAGGGGAAAAAAAAAAAATACATGGCTTTTAAGTGTAATATGTTCTGAAATGTACGCGAGTTTTCAAACGCAGCCTGAGAACACAGTACTCCCATAATTCTCTTTTCATGTCTGATTAAACAGCATTTTATAGGACTTTGATTATATTTTAAATACAAGCTCTGTACTGCACAATGACTTTTCCTCCCTGTTTATTTTTCCATTAAGCTGTCTCAAGTGGGCTTTCTTGGCACTTCCCAGCTGTGTCAGGTAATCTTTGCTTAAAGATTCTGCTCCTCCAGTTCAAACAGGCAGACTGGGATTGATTATTCTAAATTATTCAGTGCTTCTGCTATTGCTGAGTGATACTTGTAGATCTGTTGGCAAGATATCCTGGAAGACGGCTTTTATAAGCTCTCAGGTGTTCTGATAAGCTTCCAAACTCCTGATGATAGGCATTATACATATCTACCAGCTTCAAACCTTGTAGTGGGATCCTGTATTTTTCATGTATCCACAGCTCCAGCAGCACAGCATTCCAGTCCATGGAGCCTGTGCAAAATGGCTTTAATGCATTACAGATCAGGATCCTATTGGTTTACTAGAATTTTTGAGTGCTTTTAGGCATTTTCTCTCTTCTTTCCTGCTGCAAAGACTTAATTTTTTTCTGCAGTCTGGAAATTGTCTTTTCAGTCCTACTGATATTATGTGTTTGTTTTGAGTGGTCAAACAATTTAGAACCTAAAGAGTTTGCTGGGAGGGATTTTAAATGGAAATGTTCTAAACTGCTCAGATAAAAATATTTTTTAAAAGTAAATATTTCTCAGAAACCCCCAGAACTTGGCATTACACTGTTACTAGCCTTTTGCTATTAAAAGCAAGTGGAGTTTGGGGTGGGGCAGGGATTTTGTATTTTGGAAGGGCTGTTTGTTTTGAATTGAGTAGAAAAGTAATACTGAGAAAAATGTATAATAAAGAGAAAAAAATTGGAATTGCAAATCAGGAGTAAGCAGTTTTCTTTAATTCCAGTGTCTACATTTCAGAAAAATATAATTCTCTATACCTCACAGGTTCCTTGATTTGAAGTATGATGTGGATATCTTTCAGCAGCTATAGTTAGAATAAGAACCAACAAATAAATCACTAAAAGACAAATGGCAAATAGTAGATAAATGAATTTCTGAAATGGTTGTTCAACAGATATATCAATGATAACATAATCATTGCAACTAAGAAATAATAGAAGAAATATGACACAATAGCTGAACCAAATCTAAAAAGAAAACTTTTTGAAATAATTATTTAAACATTTCATTTTTACATCTAAACATATAAACATATATAACATATAAAGACAATTCAAGTAGTTTGAAATGTGTGTTTGAAATGCTTGAAAATGTGTGTTAGCTTCTTGTGCTAATATGCAATGTCTCCCACATTTTGACCGCTTTCATCCAGACAAGGTATTAACTAACATAGTGAGTGAATTCATAGTAATTAATGATAAAGAAAACATAAGGGATTCACAAAAGCCTTTCCTATGCCTTTACATGTTTGCCACAATACACTCCATGGTAATTTGCCCATTTCAGTTTATATGGCTTGAAGCTTTACCACTTATTGAAGGGGATCACCCCGTTTCTTTATCTTTCTGCATATTTTCTATACATTTTTTTGAGTTTAATTTGTCAAATAAAATGTTTTCAGATATTTGCAAGTGGAGACATCATGGATGGGGTAAAAAGGCATAATAATCATATTTGTACTTGTGCACAACCAAAGGCTTTCCAGACAGCTGGTTGGACTCAATTGCACTCCAAGTCTATTAAACCCTGATGCCTCCTGATTTAATGAGAATATATTATAAATACTAACACGTTTTTGTCTAGTTTGGCATCAGTGTATCTCTACTTCTTGGACTAGTCAGAATTTGCCAAGGATGAAGATTTATTTTAATACTCCTTCATTAAATATGAGCTTCTGTGAAAGTAATCTCTTCCTCTTTACCACAAAAATAATCTCTGCAGAGAAACATACAATGAATAGTTAATTTTCTTACAACTCTGTAATTGTTGTAACTGAGCATGATTTAACTAAACAAGAGCAAAACGGAATGAAGAGTTTTCCAAGAGTGGAAAATATAAAAAGGTATTTATTCTTTTGAGGTGTAAAGGAGGGTTATTTTTAAAAAAAATAAAAAAGTTATCAGGAATATCTCCGCATAACCCTACAGCTCATTATCATATTATTTTGGGGCTCAATATAATGATTTTGTTTAGTGGGGAATTAAGGCATCAAGTAGGTCAACATATCCCAGATCATACAAACGTTATGCCAAATCAGCAATCAGGCACTCACCACAGATTGCCACTGCCTTTTTTTTTTTTTTTTTTTGGATGAATTATCTACTACTTTGTCTCCCTTAGGACTCTCAGAAAATGTAAACTGAAAAATAATACTCAAATTATAGTGGGTGATAGTGGAAAGATCCCTCCATTTTTACAGAAAGTGACACACAAGTTATATAGATTCATTAACTTCAGATAATACTCATGAGATGGATAATTATGCACTACTACAGTTGAATGGTTCTTAACATTTTGACAACACAGCAGCATTATTTCTTCTCAGCATCAGAGGTCTAATACATTGCTAAAGTGATATTTTGAGCATATCAGATCTACATGCAAGATCATTTAGGTAACTCAGATGCTGAAACTAAAACACATTAAAAAAAACTCCAGCCTTTCAGACGTGGAATGTTAAGTGAGTAGACTCTCACAAAAAAAAAAAAAAGTGCTTAAGCCTAGATTTCAGTCAGGAAGTACAGAGAGACAGCAGAAAAAAAAAAACGATAGGGTAACATCAACCAGGAAAAATGTAATGAATCAAAGGAAGCTATTGGCAGTATTTGGGCAAGATCTACCAGCTACAATTAGGTAAGTGAACACAGGGTTTGGGGACTTTATTTAAAGTTCTTAACCTTAAAATCCTTGAAAAATATACTAATTTTTCCAATAGACAGACATTTGGTATTCATGGAAAAAATACTGCTTTCCAACTGAGAGAACACAGAGGATATATGTTACAATCAAATTCCCAAAGGAGATGCTTTAGAAAAAAAGAATGGTCTTGATATAAGTTAACTTCCTCAAAACTTAAAAAAAAATAATAAAAAATTAAAAAAATAAAAATGTTTGCTCTATATTATGCACTAAACTGGATCATAAGTCAAACTAGGGTGAAAGACAAATCTACAGTGAGAGCAAAATGTCATTGAGTGTCTCCAGAGTGAAACACTGGGGCAACATTATCTCTGCTACATAATGGTAACAAATTCATTACATATGTGTAAAAGTATAACAAAAATAACAGAACGTATGAAGAGTGATGTCCAGGTATGGAAACCCTTGAGAAATCAGAAGAATGGTTAGGACGGTAATGTGTCATCAGTGTCAAAGCACATCTCTATTAATCTTCTCAGAACACCTAGATAAGGAGAACCGAGAGGCACACCCACACTAAACCAAAGACTTAAGGGATAAAGAAACGATGGGAAAAAGAATACAGTTTTGGTACCCTAAGACGTCTAGATAGGATAAGATAAGTAAATCCTAATAATCAGAGGTGGGAAAGATGAAAATGGAAGGCTGTAATCACCATCAGCTCCAAAAGAGTAAGCAAACCCTCTGGCCAATGAAAGAACCACCTAAGAGGCATGAGATGGTTCCACTAGCCATTGGTCTTTGTCCAGTGTCTCACTGAATGAAATCCAGAGCACATTTCTTATCTACTCTTTTTCCAGATCTAAATTGAACATATATGAGATCTTAATTTTCCCCATTCCACCCAGCAAGAAGTAATCCAGTCAGCGATCTACATAAACTACCTCGTTGCATAATTTTGATGACTAGTTTGAAATCCCTTGATACAAGAACTCTTTTATTAGTTCTCCCTTTTTTTCCCCCACAAAAATCTGCCTGCCTTCATCCAATTATGGCACTAGTTACTTTGAACACTTCCCCACACATGTAATGAAAAGCACACCGGTGACACAAATTTAGAAGCTCAAAAACAAAACCTATATCTGAATGAATGCTGATGTGTGGTTAAAGCTATAGGAGAAATTATCTGAGGAAATAAGAACAGAGGTTGGAGAAAGAAATAAGGATTGAAGAAGAATAGGGTGCATGTACTTACTTCAATAGATAATTATGTCTGCTTTGGAATAGCAACACTTCCTATTGGGATAAGAAGTGCCTGAAAACTCTAAGTATGAACTTGATTAAAGAGCAATAATTTTACCATTTATCAGTCTATCATAACTGATTGATAGCCTTAGACTCTGTTTCCTTCCTTCCACGTCAACAGTAGACTTCTTTTTACTTGGAGCTTTTTTAATAGGCTTATTATAAATATATGTAATTGCTTGTACTTAGCTCATAACACAATTCTGGAATGCTAGCTACAGCACAGAAAGATCCAATTTTAATGTAAACAAGTTAATTTTATTTAATGTAAAAAATTACATAGAAACATATGTAATTAATATAGATTTTTATTTTCTTTTTTACTTAATAGAACTGCAAAAGCATTCAATTAGGACATACATTCTTAAAAAGCTTCAGATACATGCCCTAGGGTATTTTCTATTTGCTAGGTCTTTCTAAGATTATGGATATTCATATGAGAATCAGATGTTTGCATAAGAATCAAAGGTATTAGTTCCCCATGCAGTATTAAAAAAACTATTAGTTTTGTTTTATTACAGTTGTTAGCTTGAATATTATAATACAGGGACATGCTTTAGTTTTCTGGCTTTGTCTTGTAGCTAAGTCTTTTTTATGAATGGGTTTCAAATTCTCTCTATTGTCCTCATGCCAGCTGTTTTTCATAATATATATACATATAATGAAAGAAATCGAAATATTTTGCCCACGGGATCAAAATATTACATTACAGTGTTGCAGGTTAAGGACACCTCACAGTTCATAATTAGCTGCACTGTGGCTTTATTCATAACTAGCACTTTAAAAACATTTTGGAAAGAAATAAAAAAGTAGAAATAAAAGTATTTTTGTCACTTCAGGGTGGGGGGTGGAAATCAAGAAAATTTTTTTTTTTTAAAAATAACTCCATTTGGAGATAAAAATGTTTTTATCAAAGAGTATGAACTGCATGTTTGAAATCTTCCTCAGGCCCAAATATCCAAGCAACCTGATCTAGTTGAAGGTATCTCTTCTCGTTGCAGTGGGGCTGGAGCAAATGACAGTTAAAGGTCTCTTCCAACACAAACCATGCTATGATTCTACAATCATATTTCTCCAGACATTTCAATGCAGAATTTTGATACTCTCAATGACTTATGAGTACTCTGGCAAGAGATGTATGAAATCATTTAAATATGCATAATTTGGAAAATTGTTGCTCAGAGAAACAGATTTGAGGTCTTAACAGACACTATAGATCTTAGTTATTTTTTGTTATGTTTAATACCCAGGGCTAATATTTCATCTCTCAAAGACTCCAAAAATTGACATACAACGCAACAAATTCATCCAAGGATACACTGATGCATCTATTATGCCACTAGGACTGTTATTTCACTCTTTGTGATTGTATTTTCACTTAATCATTCGATTTCTATAATGAATTAAAGAATTTAAAACAATAAGTTTCATTAGAAACCATGGTTTTTTTGGTTCAAAATTAAAGTACTTTCTTGCACTGCATCTGTCTATACTTGTATTTTTTCCAGGATCTCAAGCTATTTTTTTCCTTTTGATACTCATTTTATATAAATAATGTTTAGATCCTGCAATTAAGTTCAGCATTAAGTACACAAATACTTTCTTTGATCTCTGAAATTGTTATTAATTATTCAAATGATTCATAAATAATTTTACAGAAGAGCCAAAATGAAAGAGAAAGCTCCAAGCTTTCTTGCCACACCTACAATTTATAGGAAACTAAGACCTGTGCAACAGAAAGCTAATACGAAACCAGGAGCCAAATGAAAAATATTGCTTCCACAAGAATGTCTATAAATAAATTTCTAACAGATAAATATTGTAATTCCAGCCTTCAATTCTGTTGAAGACATTTCCCAGTATTATCCGTACAGGTATAAGCAACAAGGCTAGAGCTGTCAGTATCTGGTTAGACTAAGTAACAGTTGACATTCTTATAATCCAAAGAGTACAAAATCTGCATACACTGCTCCCCGGCAAAGATTTCTAAACTAACTCAAAAATTCTCCTCTTAAAGGCATTGGGATTTTTAAGTACCGAGAGAGGTATTTAGAACGGCTGTTTAGGATATCAGAGTACAAGGGGAATCAGACACAGAAGTGGTCAAAGTATGTCAAGAACAAATCAGTAAAAATGAGTTCAAAAACTATAAAGAAATTTGATGACAAAAGACAACAACAAGGACATTTCAGCAGAATTCTCAATCCACAGAAAATCAACTAATGCATATTACTTTTTTCATTGCATGATAACATCAAATATCACAACTTTGACTGTTTTCCTTTGAACAAAGCTAAGTTTATCTAAAGGAAGACATACAGAGCTAAAGTAAAGGAAGTAGATAAACTATAAACAAAAGTATCTCCACAAAAACATCAGAAAAAAAAAGTAATTAAACAACAATAAAAAAAAAACAACCCAGAACTCCAAAACTGCAATGAAACAGAGATAGCTTTAAAAAATTGTAGATAACATCATATTTTTTAACAGATTAAGCAGCTGACTAAAGGCATGGTGACAAAAGATTTTGTAGGTTCTGTAACTTTTAAGTAAGCTGTTGTTTCCACCACCCAGACAGTTTGACCAAGAGAAACAGCCTGAGAAGTTGGAAAATATGCAAATTTAGAAAATACTTTCAAGACCAAATAAACAGATAAATATCAGAAAAAGAAACCGCTTCTGACAAATCTATCTTACAGAATTAAGCCCTGTAACACATAACAGCACAACCAAAGGTACAAAAGCTGCAATTAAATGATCAGGTTTTGAGAGCTACAGGAAAGAACAAGCTAGTAGAAATTCATTGAAAATTTGCAATACTTTAAGTTAAAAAACCTGAAGACTGAAACCAAAGAAGTCTCCAAAACAACAATGGAGTAACATATTTCAAGTGTTAAATTAACAGAACACAATTGCAGGACATAATGAAATACATTTTCCTAGAGATAAAGCATTTTGAGGCATCATTTTAGATAGAGCTAAGAAATTGCTAGAATCTCACAGCAGTCTATCATTAGGACTTAAATGATCATATATTAAGCAGGCATTACAAAAAAAGTAGGTAGGAACATACAGTTGCATCCTGATTTGAGATAGAGAAGAGTCAACTTTCCATTCATTGACAGAGACAACAGAGACTCTCACTTATACTTGTTGCTGTGGCAAACAGAATCAGCTGACTTGGTTGTTTATCCTCTGGAGAGGTTGCACCTGTGGGGAGGAGTGGGCAGGTCAGGTGACCCAAACTGACCAGTAGGGTATTCCATCTCATCTGCCAAGATCAGTATAAAAGCTGAGGGACCAAATAAAAAAGTTTGATTGTTCTTCAAGGGTTCTTTTTGTTTGGCTTACCAATGGCACTTTTTTTTTTTTTTTTTTT
>VZRU01016790.1:14073-27296 GCA_013398155.1 Pedionomus torquatus | reverse complement strand
CGAACCACAAACAACAAACAATAAAAAAAAAAAAAAAAAAAAAAAAAAAACAAACGGGGGGGGTGTAGTTTTTTTAATGTTATATAACATAATATTCTACAAGCTTAGCTTTATATGAACAATCCAATTATTTACAAAAGCAAGACAGGAGACAAAGCCTGCATTTTTTGAGCTAATGCATTTTGTTTATTGTAATCTGAAAGCATCTGGAGGAAGCACTTTTGCATTATAGGAAATTTATTCTAGATTTGTTGGGATTGCAGAAAGCTTTATGCTGTTTATAAATATTTAGCTCTTGACAATGATTACTGGCCTTTATCTAATGTACTGTGAGGACACAAGATTCTAAAGTGCATGTTGTAGTGCTGGACTACAAGTTGTAAAATGAAAACCAATGCACTGCTTGTATTTGGTCCCTTCATCTCCAAAATATAAACACGCAGCTGTGGTGAAGTATTACAAGTAAATTATTCTCATTTTCTTCAAAATGAAAAAAATAACTGAAACATTTCAATAAACAAAACAAGCAAAATATTATGATGAGTACCTTCTACAAACCAAATCTTAATTCTGTGCTCTTTATTTTTGGTCAACCTTTTGAAGCAAGAACAACCTCATATACTTTGACATAGAACTTAGCAGTAAGACTTTGTCTGAAATTAGGTTTTCATGTAACATTCTAATACAAATAACATTTTTTATGCTTCAAGAGTATTCTGAAATTGCATGTAGCTGATAATTATAAAAACCAAGATAGAACTGTGGTAACTTGCTGAGATTCTTGTAAAATGAAAATCTCCTTGCAGAAGAATTTAAGGCAATTACATTTGAATCCAAGAGGAGAGCCTGCACTTATTATTTTTGACTGATTTTACATAAAATCCTATGCTAAGATACAGATATCTTTTTAGTTATATATTTCTGTAGATCAGAGTTTGCAAATCCAATAGTAGTGTTTAGGCTAATGCACATTCTATATGACTGTAGAAGTAAAAAAATTCTGTATAAGAATACTAAAGCATATAATAGAAGGATACAAGGGAATTGAAGAAAAGAGAACTTTAGTCAGCTGAGCTGTCCATTGCCTTGGCAAGCTACAGCATCCTGATATAAAACAATGTTAAATTTGCACATTAAAGAACAGTGTAAAAATAACATCCTGTTAGTAGAAAATATACTTGAAAATTATATTGAAGGAGGTAAAAAAATGTGGAACTCTACTATTAAAGAAAGTGTCTTTTACTCAGATCAATATTTGCAGACCAGAATAGATTTTAAGCTTTTTCTTCATCTACTGCCTAAAGTCATAACTGAAGTGTAAGTATTCACTTTAAAAATTCCTGCATATTACAACTAAGCATCAAACGGCATACTCTGGGAAAAAGTCCAAAAAAAGTTCTACTTCCCACATGAATAATTCTGGCATCTATACTCTGATGCACATACAGTAAGCTTATGCAATTCCCATATAATTAATGAGATATTTCTTCTGGTCTCTATGCACCAAAAGGTGGAGGCACTGAAGAACAACTCAAGAAACAAAAGATCTGAAGCAACAGGCAGTTTAAAAATCTCGATCAGTCTAGGAATGAATAGTTCTCTTAATGCTCTATGCTACTGATCATGTGAAAAACAACACATTCTGTCAGGAAAAGTCATCTCGGAGTAAGCATGCCAGATATTTTGATAGAAAATATATTTAAAATAATAAAAAAAAAAAAAAGGAAAAGGATATTCCAAATGTTTTTGAGTGTAGCCTGAAAACTACATGAGAAATTGTATTGTGCTTTCATTACACAGTGTAAAAATTAAAAAATTACTGAAGCTTATAGAGCAAATTTAGGATACAGAACATATTTGCAGAAAATCCCAATTTCCCACTTAGCAATATATATCACGGTTTTGAGGTGTCCCCTGTATCTCATACCTTCAGAAGAACTTTAAGGTTGGCCTGAAGTTCAACACTGTAAGTAAGTCTGTAAGCAAGAAGCCGCATCAGTCATGCACAAAATCATCAGGCAATCATCAGAGAGACAGCAGACTTTCTTGTACCATGAAATTCATATAACTGTATCAAGATGTACACACACGTACATATATATACACAAGCGGTAGTTATGTGAATTATACATAGATATACATGTATATACACAGCTTCTGGCCGGCTGCTTCCCTGATGGCAGCTGGGAAAGTCTCCAGCAGAGCCATGGGGAGGTGGCCAACAGGGCTGGCATCCAGCCTCAGCATCTCTTCCTGGCCAAGGCTCTGCTGTGGGGCTTGTCCTGAGCAGTGGCCGCTATGATGTCACAGCCTGCCTGGCCCTGCACCTCCTACCCACTCATCTGCACACAGCTCTGTCCTCACTCCCAGGGAGGTGACCAATGCCTGGGGATGGGGCTTCCCCAGTGACCTGGGGCAGCCCAGTTCCCAGCTAGAGTGGTGAGACGAGCCCTGCTGTGACTCACTGTGGAGGCCCCAGGAATTTCTGGAGAAGTTAAAAATTTAACATATCCATTTAATAGATATAATAGCTGAATATAAATATCCAGCTTCCTAAATGTCATTTTGCCCCATTCACACCATCGGTTTCAGAGGCTGCCACAGCTCCTAACAAATAGCCCAAAATAAGCAACTGGGGATGACACCAGAGCAATACTAAAATCAGCTCTTGGAATCTGAGCCCCTGGTACACAAGTCTTTCTGTACTCTGCAATTGCTAAAGGACTACAGTGATGTTTTTTTCTGATGTAGCATCTACCAAGTTTCCAATCAAGCTTAAATACTCTCATTTAAATAAGGACATGGTATATTTAAACAAGTTTTATTATTGTCAACTGCAATCTGTGAGACTGGAGGTTAAACAAATATCATGCCTATGCTTTCCAAAGAGAGAAGAAAATATACTCCTTGGATATTAAATGCAGACAGAAGAGCAGAAAAGGAAGTGGTAAGGGGAATAAAAGCTTTGATTTTGAGGGGTATTATTAGATATTTTGGGAATAGGTTCCATACTCCTAATTTCAGGTTTTAGTTGTCAACATATAGCTCGAATTCACTAGCATTGCATAAAAGGGAATGTACCAAATAAGGTTTCCTCTTTTTATTCTTCCACATGTGCAGTTAACTTTTGTTGTAGCTGTTCTTGTGTTTAGTAACTGAATGTTTTCTTTAGACAAGGTGTGAATTAACGATGGGAAAGCCTTTCTGTTATCTATGATTAATTTAGTTGCTCATACAATTAAAGTATTTCTTCTCCCACTCACACTGAAGTAATTAATCTATACTGGTAGAATAAGAGGAAGACATGGCTTTATTTCATCTGACTCCACTTTTTAAGTCCTTTAAGATAATTTGCATTTGCTACCTCTTTTAATTCATCACAAAGTACCTCCAGAACCAACCAAACATTCTGCATCACACTACGTGTACAGTAAATCTATAGTGAGCAGAATATTTATTATTTTTTTTAAATCACTGTAAAAGTAATATAGTGCACCAAGACCACAACAGGAATTAGGAACCTCAGCTTAGGGTTTTTAGTTGTGAAACTCCAAGATCAGATTCTAAAGAAGCATCTAATACAGAAGTAAGTTTTCATAAATCTTCTTGAAAGTGACTCAGCCTTCAGTGATACCTTCATCGTAGTTCATGCTGTAGTAAAGACAGCCAAATGCTTTAGAGACACACTGCAACTCATATCAGTTATAACACTGAAGGAGTAATAAGGCTATCTTTAGAAAATCATGCTTTAGATTAGAATGCATTCACCTGTATTAAATAAAAAAGTAAAAAAAAAAAAAAAACAACAAACAAACACCTTAGCTCTATCTACATTACATTCCCCTCCCTACCCTAATTAATTAATGATACTAAGTGGAAGAATTTGAGCTTACTTAAATTCCCATTTTTCTCTTTCAGTTCATCTTCAAGAAAACTATAGAACATTTGATGCATGATTTCATGCATAGCCAAAAGTTAGAGAAAGATGGCAGTTACATTATGAACAATACCTTACTTTTGTTAAAAAGCCCATACTTTAAATGCCATATTGAAAAATACATGTCTACCAGACAGCACACTAAGACTTTATCACACCATAATTAAAACAATATATACTGAGACTTTTATTCTCACTCCAATCATTTTTATCATGTTTTGTTATCCAGTAAAATTTCCATTGTGATTAAAACTGAATAGACATTTCCTAATTTCAGAGTCTAAAATGTGTGTCAACAACGACTTTTTCAGTCTCTGTTGACTTCCTCATATCTTCTGGATTTAATGGTTGCTCGAAGACTTAAAGGTTGCAGTTTTGTCCATGCAACTTTAATTAACAAAATGCTTGAAGACTAGTCTTATATTGCTGTTAAAGTATGGTATGTATGGAAGGGTGAGTGCTATGATTTATCCATTTGTTTGAACAAAAATAAACCCATTGTAATGAAACTGAGTTGAGTATAAGAATCAGGGGGAAGGCCAACAAGACAGATGTTGTGGTGGGAGTATGTTATAGATCGCCTAACCAGGATCAAGAGGCAGCCAAAATATTCTATGAGCAGCTGGGAGAAGTTTCACAATCACTACTAGTTCTCATAGGGGGACTTCAACTTACCAGACATCTGCTGAAAATAAAATACAGAGGAGAGAATGCAATCTAGGAGATTGCAGGAAGATAACTTCCTGACATGGCTGGTGAGAGAGACAAATAGGGAAGGTGCCCTGATGGACTCGTATTTTGTGAACAGAGAAGGATTTGTGGGCAATATGGTGGTTGGAAGCAGTCTTGGGCATAGCAGTCTTGAAATGATGAAGTTTTCAATTCTTGGAGTATTAAAGAAGGGAGTTAGCAAGGGTGTACTGAGGGAACTGGCAGAAGTGCTTATCAGGCCACTTTCCATCATTTATCAGCAGTCCTGGCTAACCCCAGAGGTCCTAACTGACTGGAGGTTAGCAAACTTGATGCCCACCTACAAGGGCCAGAAGGAGGATCTGAGGAACTACAGGCCTGCCAATCTCACCTCAGGGCTATGGAGCAGATCATCTTGAGCACCATCACAAAGCATGTACAGCACAGTCAAGCAATCAGGCCCTGTCAGTACATATTTATGAAGGGCAGGACCTGCTTGACTAACCTCATCTCCTTCTATGACAAGATGACCTGTTCTGGATGAGGGAAAAGCTGTGGCTGTTGTCTACTTGGTCTTTAGTAAAACCTTTGACAGTGTTTCTTCTGGAGAAACTGACTGCTCATGGCTTGAGTGGGCATAATACTCTTCTCTGGATAAAAAACTGGCTGGATGGCTGGGCCCAAAGATTTGTGGTGAATGGAGTTAAACCCAGTTGGTAGTTGGTCACAAGTAGTATTTCCCAGGTCTCATTATCGGGGCCAGCTCTGTTTAAAATCTTTATCAACAATCTGGATGAGGAAGTCAGTTGTACCCTCAGTAAGTTCATAGATGACACCAAGGGTAAGAAGGCTCTATGGAGGGATCTGGACAGGCTGGATTGATCAGCCAAGGCCAATTGTATAAGATTCAACAAGGCCAAATGCTGTGTCCTGCACTTGGGTCACAGAATCCCCATGCAATGCTACAGGCTTGGGACAGAGTGGCTGGAGAGCTGCCCAGCAGAAACTAACCTGGGGGAGTTGGTTGACAGCCAGCTGAACAGCAGCTGACAGCATGCCCAGGTAGCCAAGAAGGCCAATAACATGCTGGCTTGCATCAGAAGTAATAGCAGGATAGCAGAACTAGGGAAGTGACTGTCCCCCTGTAGTGGAGAGGCTGCACCTCAAATACTGTGTTCAGTTTTGGGCCCCTCACTACAAGAGAAATGCTGTGGTGCTAGAGCATAACATGTCCAGAGAATGGCAATGACACTGGTAAGGGTCTAGAGCACCAGTCTTATGAAGAGCAGCTAAAGGAACTGTCATTGTTTAGCCTGGAGAAAAGGAGGCTCAGGGGAGACCTCATTGTCTCTACAGATGCCTGAAAGGAGGTTGTAGTGAGGTGGGGGTCAATCTTTTCTCCCAAGTAACAAGCGGTAAGACAAGAGGAAACAGCCTCAAGTTGTGGGAGGGGAGGTTTAGATTGGGTATTAGGAAAAATTTCTTCACCAAAAGGGTCATTGAGCACTGGAACAGGTTGCCCAGGGAAGTGGTTGAGCCACCACCCTTGGAGGTATTTAAAAGATTTGGTGCTTAGGGACATGGAGGACTTTTCAGTGCTAGGTTAATGGCTGGACTCAATGATCTTAAGAACTTTGAAGGTCTTTTCCAACCTAAACAAGTCTCTGATTCTACAACTAAGCTATTTTGCCTGAAAATTACCAAAACCTTATCACGTTAACATGCTATTTGCCCCAAACAAACCTAAAAAGTAACATTTTTATACCTTTCCAAAGTGCATATTAGTAAAGAGGTCAAAAGAAAAATAACTTGCAGATGTCCGTGCTTTGGCATATCACAGGTTTTAGCTGTCCATCTAATAAGAATACAGGTTGCAGGTCAAATCACAGCATCTTGTTTGTACAAAGTAGTCATATGAAGTAGTCTGTCAAATTATATATACACATATTTAACATCCAAACATGAATTAGGGGATAAATACACGGAGAACTAAAATCAAATTGTTTGTGACCTAAAAGAATACTCACATGTACAGGAAGCAATGGCTTTACCACTTGTGCCTTGATCATATAGTTTTGCCAGAACAGTATTTCACATAATCTTGAAACATTGCTCTATCCTCATTAAATTATAAAAATGCTGCAATCATGATTTCTTGACAGAATTAAATTGAAATTTCTCTTCACAAGGTATCTTACACATCTACACTTGCATGGACATGCAAGCGTGCTCACACACACACAAATCTTACCAATTGCAGCTGTCAAGTATGAAAACTGGGCCAGATTTTCCTTGCCTTTGCCACTGAAGTGTACTAATCTGAATCGTATTGACTAGACATGTCCAGAGGGAAGGAGTTAGTCAATGCTGAATGACACCAAGCATGGCCATATCCGTAAGAAAATGTAAGAGTTAAAAGGCTATGTTACTCAAAATCAGAATTCCACTATTTCTATGTAAACGTCACTTGCTCCTAATCACTATTTTACTGAAGTTACTTCATCAATAAAAGAAGGAGATGTGAGGCATGCAGGCAGGTACATGAAAAGAGAAATGCAGTGGAGAACACTGAACTGCTTTTAAAGTGTAAGGTTTTAAGCTGTTCTAGAAAAAAACCCCACTCCTGTACAAATGCCTGCTGGCTTTCAGACTTTTGGATGTTGAAGGAACCTCATGAGAAATATGGCAATATTTTGGAAATATGGCAATATTGAAGCTGCAATCTTCCTTAAAATAACTGAATGGCTCTATTGCAGTAAGAACTAATGGAGTAAATACCAGTATGTCTGAAACAAAATGTAGAAACAGATAATGTGTAACTATTTGACTACTGGACTTACACATTTTTATTCTCAAGGATTTTGAACAAAAATGAGAGCAGAACTACTCATTAAAAATCCCAAAAAGTGAAGTTTCAGACAATTCCCACCTTTGTTTTTGCAAAGAAATAAAATTTTGTGTGACAGCACCATATTAAATGATTGATTAAAGGCAATCATTTACATTCCTTTTATATTTTCTCCTTGCTTACAAGACTTTGATCAAAAATGTTACTTTTCATCTTGATAAGTTGGAATTCTTTTATATATTCACACTCTCAAAAAGAAAATGCATATGCATACATTTATTGAAAAAAAAAATCAACAAAGCTAAAGGGGGAAGTTGGGTACCATTTGACCTAGGAAAATTCCTCTATTTTTGTTTCTTTTCCTCTACTTTCATTTCTTCTTCCTATAAACCAGGAAATAGGGAGTAAACTCTAGAAATGAGACATCCTTAGAAGAATTTATCAGAAAGATGTTCCTGAAGCCCTGCCATATGGTTGGATTTTTTTTGTCAGATTACTCAGAGTCCATGGACTTTGGCCTTAAATTTTTAGCTGCATGCATTGAATTTCTTTTGTTGACTTCAACTTAGACTGTTGGTATCTCTCAGCAGGTTTACGGTGCAAGTTACTTAAGTTATCCAGGACAGCATGCTGCAATTCACGTTTCCATTAATCTTCTGTTAAAGTCTCAAAAGAAAGAGAGCAAACACATTGCTTAGGAGGAAATGTTTCACTTTGCAAAACTGGCATGCCCACTGCTGTGCCATCATCATAACACTGTATGACCCTTTCAAGTGGGTAACACAGATACATTTCTTAAAAGCTTTTGAGACTGACCTTTACAACATCTGATTATTTTAAGTCACACATACTACATTTCCAAATGTGACAGAAATATTAATCTGTAGGTCTATGAAAATAAGACTCTGGTTCCCAGGAATTTCTTTAGGATTTGTACCAATCAAAGAATATAGTTTTCATTCAGAACATACTTCTAATGATATTTGCCTGGAGCATTGCTCTCCTTGCAAGTCTACAAATGAAAGCATCATATTCTCTCCTCCAGCCCATCCTGTCTCTTTCATGATAGGAAAACCTTTTGGCCAATTACTTTCTTGCAGGATAATTCTCAGTATTCTAAGCCTACTGGGTTAACAGCAAATAATTACATGCAGGTTCCCAAGAAACCCACATTTTCCCCAGCAATACATTTCAGCATAATGATTAAAATGAGGAGAAGAAGCCATGTTCTGTATACTCCTACAAGTTGGTATATTACAAAAAAAAACCAGACATGCTGGATTTACAGGTTTGGATGTATGTATAAAACCATAAAATTGTGAAATGCAAGAGCAGCATAATTGACCAAATATGTCAAGTTAGTCCTGAGGATTCCACTTTTTAAACGCAATTCTTCTCTGTCTCACATGGCCAAGAGAAAGAAATGTATCAAACAATTCCAAACCAAATATTACTGAGATCAAGATTTTTTCAGGGAGATATATGAAAAGACAAATAAAATAGGTACATACACAGTTATAAATTAGGTTATTAACTTCTAATTATGATTTAAAATGCCCTATTCATTGAAAAACATTGTGGTATGCAACCCATTGATGAAGCTTAAAACTCAATAAAAAATTATCAGTTCTGAAAAGTTGGCAAGTTCTCCATAGTTTCAGAGACTCCATACTAGTTCCAGTTCCACAGTATCTCCTAAGTGGTCTAAAATGTTCAACAGCATACAGTAGAATTATGAGGTATTCAGCAGTATTTCTGAAGACACTTTTCGGCATTTTTACATACATTTCACAGCACATCATATTCTCTGTTGCTTTACACCTCAAGCAATCATTGCAGAACTAAGGCAGCAGTCAGACACAATTAAAATTGTACCTTACTTTTACTTTAAACAGATGAAGGACTTCAGAAGGTAGAAGGTGATGAAGGATCAGACACATTGGGCCCAATTATATATTGTTATATAATACTTTTCCATGGTCCTGGAAATACAAAGTTTATTTAAACTAGGCCAGATACTATGGAGGAATATTCCAAGCGTTATCCTCAACAGAATTACAGCTACATCTTTGCCCCTGTTTTTTTTTTTTGTTTCAATCTTACCTTAATGGAAGCAGAGATAAAGGCAAGCATGGCAAGAAACCTGTCAAATTCTGACTTTTCTTACATATTCCACAGCAGATACATCCACATTGTAAATAAAAAACCCCAAAACTTCATTTGACTCTTACTTTGTGTACATTACTAAGAGATGATCTTAAGGGCTTGAAGGACCTGCAAGATTTCTGAGTAATAATAAAAGAACAATTTATATGCAAGACTGCTAGTTTCAGCAGCAACAGGGAATAATAGATATGGAGCTGGAAGTTATTGTGATGCACTAGTCTAAATCAACTATAATAACAAAAAGATAGTAAATCTGAACTGGATGGAAGATACCATATAAAATTCTTATTCCAAGTAATTTCTGTTACAGGACATTGACCTTTAAGAAGGCTATCATTACACATTACTCAATTCTCTCATTCACTACAGCTGTTTGCTATTATGTTCACTGCACATAATAAGGAGTACTAATGATTAAAAAATACTGAGCACAGCATAATCTGTGTGATATGGAAGAAGGCAGTTAAATAGTCTAACTTGATAAGTTTAATAAAAATGGTTAGAACATTTTAAATACTAGACAACAGTATTTCAAGAGTACACACACACACCAGTTCCAACAGTATGTATCTTTAAATTATGGTTAAGAAATATATTTGATAAAAATGGACAGGGGAGCAAAAACTAAATCAAATATAACAGCATGAAGTAAGTATAAAATGAAACTCTTGGATTTTACTCAACTCCCAGCAGAGTGGTAGAATGAGAAGTTAGTGTCCTGAGACAGCAGCATCACAAGCTACATCCCATGATATGATACAATATGTCCACTTTCTTGAAATCATTATTTTAATGTTGATTCTCCTGAATGCGGTTCCAATAAATCTGTCATGGTTTGGGCCAGACTGGCCACTGAAATGGGCAACAGATGCTCTCCCTCACCTCTCCCTTCAGCAAATAGGAGAAAGAAAGAGACTTAAGAGTTTAAAAAAAACCAACCAACCAACCAAATGAACAAAAAACTAATGAAATATTAATAATAATAATAATAATTAATGAATATATAACGTATATACAAAATTGTATCAAGCTCCCAGGCTGATGATCACATCACCAGCAGGCACTGGGAAAGTCCCAGACTAGACTCAGCGATGGGTGGAAACTGGATTATGGATCTGTGTCAGGAACACACAGATTGGGATCAAAGGCAGACAGACAAGAGTCTGCCTCGGATGGCAGACATTGAAGAAAGAGGGCTAACCCCTTGATCACTCAGCTTTTATACTGAGCATGGGGCAGATGAGATGGAATGCCCGCATTGGCCAGTTTTGGGTCACCTGTCCTGTCCACTTCTCCACGCAGGTGTGAGCCATCTGTGTTCTTCTGCTTCCAGCCCTCCAATAGGGCAAATAACAAAGTTGGCTGACCTAGGTTGGTAGAGCAATAAGTATAAGCAAGAGCCTCTCTGCATATCATTCCTAGGCATGAATTGTAAAAAAAAAAATAAAAAAAAAAATATCAGGTCTTACCACTCTGGAAAGTACACTGTTAATTTCAGAGTTAAAAGACAGTTTACTAAAAAGTAAAATTACTGAACAGAAGATGGTTTCTCTTCTTCCTCAAACCAGGACTAACATAACATATAGCAGTTTGAATTCAAAAGGCAAATGATTTGAGGATAAAGCATATAATTCCTAATAAGATACTTTCAGCTGCATTAAAGCATGGAGAACAAGTCAATGAACACAATTATGTACATAAAAGCAAAGATTTTCTGTTAAACAGATGAAGACATTTCTAAAAATCTGTATTATCTGACAGTTTGTTCTTTATTCCAGACAGATTCACATTCTAAGACTCCGTATCTCACACACAAATGCTATTCAGTAATGCTTTGAATTTTTACAGTGTTATTTAATAAAGCTTTGGATATTATTTACTTCATTGATCATCTTTACTAAATAAACAATACCAGAGTGTAAAATATGCATGTTTTCTCTTTGTGGAATTAAGTTAAAATAAAAACTGTACCCTTTTTAATGTCCATACAGTACCCTATATGTAACAACTAAAAATTTCTTGCTTTTTTTTCTGCTGTCTCGCTCAAGTGGCAACAAACTCATTCATATCCAAAGAAGAACTATATTAGCAGGCTGCAAAACTGAGAAGTAATGCAGTCTTACTTTATTACAATGCATTCCTGAAAATTAATTTTAAAAAAAATTAAACCACACCAGGAATTAACGTTCTGCTCCTTCTGACTTTAGAGAACATAATATATACTTTCAGAAAAACTTCATAAAATGTCAACAGGTAAATTAGAAACTTGTAAATCATATTAAAGCCTCTGATGAGCTGATTACTTCTCCATAGCATCATCTGTAAAGTCATCTATTCAACCCACGTTGTTCACCTTTACTTAACCAAAAGGCTCAGTTCAAGTTCAATCTCTCTCCTCTAACAGGCATTGCTCACACTTGCTTTTGAAGATTTCAAACTTTCATGAGTGGAAATGAATAAGTCTATTTGAATCAAAGTTTGAACTTCTTGTTACCTTTTGTCCTAACTCTAAGGGCAAAATTATTAGTGTTTGAGTAATTTAAGTTTAAATTTTGCGAGAAGGTAAAGGGTGAAAACAAATGTTTTAGTCATATTTCCATATATAAAAACAGTTCAGTTTTTCAACTACTAAACAATAAATTATTTTTTCCTTAGAAATAAGTATGTTAATAAAAAAAATTCCCAAGAAAAGTGCAATCTATTAATGAAAATGTAAATCCAGCTTTCCTATGCCTTACCAATTACACACATAAACATTTTCTTTTCTGGAAAAAATTTCAGTGTTATAGGATAACTTCATAGCCTCCCTGTATAATGATTACTTATTTACATAGCTGTAAAACAGTAGTGCTGTAAGAGATCCTAAGATTCAAGTAGTCTACCCCTTTTCTAAGGGAATGTTTTACCATTATTTCTGTTGTTCCTTGTAGAGGACTGGTTTTTTAATTAATTTTTAAAAAAAGAACTTTCATTGGAGGACAACTCCTTTTACAATCTATTCTACATCTAAGTACAATTCTGTCAGTAAATACGAAACTTTCTGATGCCTTATCTGAGTATACCTTCCTGCAGTTTAAGCCCATCAGTTCATATGCTATCCTTTGTGGACATGGAAGACAGGCTGTACCTGATGCCTGTTGGCAAGTCTGCTATGTATTAAATGCTTACTTTCTTCCTCTTGGGAGTCACAATTACATTTCTCTTTATCAGTCATACTTCCTGGACCTTGCATAATTTTCCTGTTTCCAGCTCCTGATAAACAGCAAAACTTCTAAGGTGCAACATGTGAAACTAATTCTAATACTTTTAATTTCTATATAAATGTGTTTAAATACCTTCATAAGGTTTCTGTATTTAAGTCAGTTCTAATTTGTTGATGCTAATGCTGAGCCTCTACAGGATCAGAGATGACCGCCATTCAGATAATCTTGTAAACCCTTGAATGCTCACATGGGCCATCAAAGCATTTAAGTTAGTGTTTCCAGGTTTTTTTTCTATCCCACTTTTTTCTCCTTCAGCATGAGCTTCAGAAAAATAGGGGATGATGCAAGATTTGTAAACACACACACAGCCAGCCCCCCC
>VZRU01016789.1:117043-303826 GCA_013398155.1 Pedionomus torquatus | reverse complement strand
GACATTCATAATTCACGTTACTCAGAGCCTCATCCCACTTCCTCTGGCTGCTCAAATCCCAGGGCTTCTCCCTGTGACAGGCCTTCTTTCAGCTACACTGTTTGGTAGCCACCTTCTGGGCTCTGAGCACAATACGTGACCTGTGCAAAAATGTTGCGGTATTGGGGTGAGATTCCAGTTTCATCCAACCAGGCCAACCGTAGCTCCTTCGACCTGCTTCAGCGTGAGTTCCGTACTGTGGAAGTCCAAGATCCTCCATTGCACCAGCCATCCGCAAACAAACCCCGGCCCACCACCATGCTGGACATCCCCTCGGAGCCCTGCAGCCTCACCATTCACACCATTCAGCTCATTCAGCACAACCGGCGGCTGCGCGGCCTGATCGCCATGGCCCAGGCCCAAAACCAGCAGCAAGCGGAAGGCATAAAAACTGAAGACAATGAGCCACTGCCATCTTGTCCAGCCTCTCCACCTCTCCCTGATGACCTGCTTCCTCTGGATAGCAAGACCCCCAAAATGCCATTTCAGCTGAGACACAGTGACCCAGAGAGTGATTTCTACAGGTGTGTTGGGATTTCTTTGGGTTAGTTCTTGGCTGTAGGAAAGCAGAATATTTTTAAATATACATATAATTATGTTGATTCTCTTAGGCTGAAAGTTCAAATAGTTGTATGTAAAGAATAAAAGTGAAAATCTTAGATTTCTTCTGTGTGGATGATGCGCACGTTGTTTAAAATAAACGTGCCTTTGTTTCTGGAACTATAAGATGTGGATGTGCAGTGCTGGTTTCTGTCTCGTTAGTGCTAAGCTAAACAAGTTTTTGAATGGTTTTGCTGTCTTCAATAGCATTTTGACAAGTTTAGTTATAGGGTGTGAAGTCTCATATTTAGGTCACTTACAACTAAACTTACTTTATTGTAGCTGAAAATCCAGAAGATGTGTGGCCAGCTTGTGGCTGTTCAGTTGTAGATACTGAAAAATGATTTGATAACATATTAGTAAGATTTAAGTGTCTGAGGACCTGTGATGTAGGAACGATCAAATTTCACCCTGTTTGTTGGTGTTACTCCGGTCAGAGGTGGTGATGACTATGGGTGAAGAGAATTCTTGTTTCTGATACTGGCTCTACCGGGCAAGGGCTGGAGAAAATGTATAAAAAAGCTGCATTATTTTTACCTATGCAGCTAATCTTTGATTAGACAGTATTGTCATCACCTACCTGTCTACCCCTCTGATAAACACTAAATTCACAAGGAGGTGTTGCATTTTGTCTGTATCTCATGATACTTTGTAGATTGTGTGTATTTAAATTCAGGGAATTAATCCTCTCTATAGTCCTCCTACTGTAACTTTCAGTTCTTAGATTAAAGACTGTGCACCAATGAACACAATGTGGGAGAGGATAATACATACTATTTTTTTAAATGGGGAAAATGTGCATTGATGAAAGACATCAGTTAAAATGCCACTGAGATCTTTAATAGCCTGAGGTTGTATAAAATGTGTTTTATCGAAAGATGTTGCTTTTTGGTAACATAGGCTCTCTAAACAGAAGAGTGATTCTCCAATGCTGTTTGTGGAAGAACATTATCATCCTTCTCCAAATAAAGTAATTAGCTTAGAGGGTTGAAGGGAAATCCAGTCATCTTGAGGATAAGGTCTGAGCCCTGTGACCCCTGCTTTTTCTGGTCTTGCAGTCTGTGGAGTTCAGTAGTGTGCTGCTCTGTCCTCCCTGGTGGCTTCAGTGTTCAGTTCGGTTTCCTGTGGCTCTGTCCATGTTTTGGGGGCTGCTTTGTATTTTTGTTGTCCCTTGTGAGTTTCTGAGGTTTCAGTAAAGAAATGTTATTTAGCAGTCAACCACATGGGGGAGTTTAAGGACTAGATTATAAAAACTGGATAGGCAAGTTTGAAATGAAATGTTTTATGGCTGAGAGAGAGTGAATTTATAATGAATTGCAGTGTAGACTAGAATTTAATTGTGTGCTTGCTAAACCAAACACATTTATGTTTTACCAGGGGAGAAAAGCTTTGCGTTTGTTGTTGCGTGCTTGTTCTAAACTGTTTTAAGACGCTTACATGAATTAAGAGTTATACTACTTCTGTTATAGTAGTAAAAATAAAGTTGTATGATTTGCTGATGCTTGTTCTTAGTGTGTAAAAACAATTTAAGGAAGAACATTCTTCCCCTTGATAAAACATGGTAGTGCTTAATTTTATGCTGCCTTCTGAAGTGTTATTGTCAGAGATACAGTATTCAACTAAATCCATATTTTATTTCCATTTTCTTCGTCATAAGATGGGTCTGAGAAGCAGTGGATAGGTATATTTAGACATAAGAAGAAAGGAAGATAAGAGCAGCCATCCTGAATCAGACCACAAGTTTCTTTATTAATGTCATGTTTTCTTTCGTTTCCTTATTATTCATTTTCATCCTTTGACCTCACACCCTTGTCTTTTATTTTGTTATTCCCTGGATTCGTTTTTGTTTTCCTCCCCTCTGCGCCACCCCATACTTGTAACCCCCGACTCCTCATCCCTTTTGAGCTGAGAAAGAGACAGAGCCTAATTTACTGCAATTTTACAGTTGTTTTGGTCTCTTCAACACCTCAAAATCTGTACCACCAGCATTTTTAAACACAACGCTATTTCTCTCCTCCATTTCCCCAGGCTTTTTATCAATATGTTGAAACAAACCTTGATTCTAGCACAGGCCCTGCAGGGAAGACTGATGCTCCATGGTGGAGTCTATTATGTACTTGCTTGTTGATGGATATGGAGGACTCTAGTATGTTTGTGAAGCAGATTTTCCATTTACAAAAGCTATCTGGACTCTTTCTGAGTGTATCATATTTCCCTATGTGTCCTCTAATTCTGTTCTTATGTCTTTGAATTTCCCTGATGCACCAGAATATATCAGGCTTCCCAGCCTGCAATTCTTCACATATTTTCTCCTAATAGTTTCGGAAAATGTTTTCACGTTTTCTGTCTGGGCCAAGGGAATTCGAAGCAAGAGGTGACTCACTACAGCTTTTCTTCTACTTCATACTTGAATTCATTTAGTATTCCTGGATGAATTACCATCTGGTCCTGGTGGTTTGCAACTGTTGATGTTATGGTTCTTGGAATACACAATAAGGGCTTAACATTTGCTTTTGGGTAGTATAGAAACAGAAGGTAAGTTTAAAGCATAATTTATGAAGGATGAATAAAGAACCATAGACTTGAAACTACCATTTGAACGGGAGGCTTTTTCATAATACGTCTGCTAGCTTTTCCTTCTCTGTTCAGCTTTCTCTGATTAGCATGGATCTGTCTGAAATGAAACCTAACCTACTCATTATGTGTCTCTTCAGATGCTTNATTGCTTTTTTTTTTTTTTTTTTTTCTGTGTGTGTATGCATGGTTGGTTTCTTAACAGATTTCTCTGCCATTCTCTCATTTATGTTCTTGACCACATTGGATGCGTGCTTTGCATTGAAAGATAGTCTGTGAACAAAATTGGGGTCTTGCAATGGGAGGAGAGTTCATCGCAGAACGGCTTAAGAAATATCTGAAGTGAGGAGTGTTGGTGGGATAGCAGGATTAATGTTGGAAGGAATTTGTAGCAGTGGAAATTAGAGCTGGCAGAAAGTACTTCCCCTGCTGGACTAAGAATTTTGGCTTAGTCCCTAAACTGTCTGGTCTTCTGGATTGGGCCACTGGGACCCAATTTATTTTCTAACATCATCTGTTGAGCAGCTTCTTTTTATATCTGTGCAGCCTTCTGTAGACATAGTAGAGATATTTAAAAAGAGGATGAGGTGAAAAGAGGCCCTTTTCCCAAAAGGAAACAACTTTCCAGTTTGAGTTAGTTTGCTGATTCTTTGATGCGATGACTAGTATAATCTTTGTTTTTTCCAGTGTTCTTTATTTTATTGATTTGGGGGAAATGGCTGTGAGGCGACCTTGTTGCACTTCATTTGGTAGATATTCAACTCCACAATCTAATGTTTCATAAAATTGATGTGTTTGTAGGAAAAACAATCCCTCCCTCCATCTGCTGCTAGCTTATGCTCACCTAGGAGGGAGCGGAGCACTTCAGCCAGTTACTGCAGTTGAGAGAACGTTGGCTGTTGATCCTTGTACTGACTCAGCCCAAAAGCTTTTCTCTGAATATTGTTGTATGGGAAATGAACCATGATATCTCCATTCCTCTAAGAAAAATAGCCTTGCAGGAAATGAGCTTGGGTGAATGGATTATGATGCCTTTGGGAATGTCTAGTTGATACGGAAGATGGACCTTTTGTGACTTCAGAGATCTTATTAATCATGGACATAAGCCTAAACACACTTTTTTCTGTTGTGAAGTCTCTCATGTTGCGGGTTTGCTGGCAGCAGTGGGAGAAGACTGGGCTGGGTCTGGTGAATTTGTCATTTGTTAGGTAGATTTCTGTCTGGAACATCAGCTAGTGTTGGTGACCCATTTATAAAAATACAGATCCTACTGGAAATGCAAAATTGAAGAGCAAGAAGTTGGCCGGTATTTGTGATAAATTTCATACTACATATTCTTTAGAGATGATCACCTCCAAATAACAGACCTAATTGCCTGTTTTGTTAATCTCTGGTGACAGAATTTTAGGGATTAAAGTGCTCTTGTTTACTTGCAGCTGTGTGACCCTGGTAATATGTCAAATAGGCTTGGCTTTGGATGGTAGCTGGATGGATAGTTTCCTTTCATGAAAGCTGCAGAAGATGACATTCTCCATAATGGTAGTACCTGAAAGGTTGCTTTTGTAGGTGCTAGGTATCTGGATGAGATCGAAGACCAAGACTCTTTACCCATGATCATCAGGAAAGATAAGTTTGCTGCTTCTTTTTGGGAAGATTTGATATTAGATAGCAGCTTTCAACTTAAATATGTCTATATGGCCGTTTTTGTTTTTATGTACATTCTTATCAGACAGTACCTGAAAGTTAAGGGAGATGAAGAAAAAAGATATTTTCTCATTTGTGGTTTTCCATTAACATCTATAACAATATTTCAATTTTTGCTGTCTAATCAGGCTCTTAATCATCATCTCTTATTGTTTATTGTGGGAAACAGGAAAACAAGAGAAGAAAGTGTAAGAAAAACAAAATTGACTGACCTTACAAAAAAAAAAGAGGTGGGGATTTGGATTTGAGTATAGTACCTGAAATTTCTTTTATCTCTGTCTTTAATTGATTTCAAGTTGATTATATCCCTTTCAGCATAGTGACCTAGCTGCATTTTAATGTTGGCAGTAAGTTCCTTTTCCTCTAGGAGTTTAAAAGAGATACAACTTTCTCTGCTGCTTGTGAGCAGTGATATGCATTGCTAAATGGTTGTTGTGCTCTACTTTACTAGTAGCTGAATATCCTGCCTGGGCTTGCCAAATTCTATGTCTCGTTTAAGTTTGTCCATAGTGATTTGATTGAATGGCAGAGCAGCAGTAATGGCTCTTTATTTGCATTAATAGTAGTCTGGTGTTTGGTCTTCTCGGTTGCAACTGATAGCTGCTGGACAACTAGCTATGTTCTTTGTAGGTATTAAAAAAGAAGATACTAATTTTTTATAGGCATACATCTTGATGGTTGTTTTCTGGTTGGTTTTGTTTAGTGGTTTGTGGTTTTTTTTTTTTCTGTTGTAACCTCCTGATCCCACCATTGTATGAGACATATGGCTGCTTGTGAACTTCAGAAATCTGTCACTGGGAGGTGGAGGGGAGAATGAGGGAGACTTAAGAACAGTATGGTTGACACTTGGTTTATAAGAGAACTGATGATCTTTTAATTCATCTTGTCAGAGTGCCTGCTGTCTTCTTTACAAAGTAGTTACATAATTGAGTAGGAATTGGGATGTGAGTCATTTTCCAGCAATTAATAACTGGGATGAATCCATGACCTGAGATCCACATGCTGTTCTTAATATCCACTTAGAAATATCATCATCTGCAGCTCTTAATATGGTGTGATTCCCTCTTTTTATTTGAATAATCAGAAAGTGCTGAGCTGATGTTCTTGAAAATGAATGTTTTTGGTCCTGATATCTTGAAGCTTTTGAAATGTTACTCTTATTTACTGCTGTGTTTCAATGATTTTCTGTGGATCAGTCCTGAAGATCAGGGGGACCTGAGGCTCTGTGACCCAGTGTCTCAGCGAGGCTGAAGGGTACCTAATGCACTCGTTGGAGAAACAAGAGTAGTGAGAATTTTATCAAGTCAGTGGTGTCTGTTTAATCAGGTCTTGTTACTGGAAAGTGTGTGTGGTGATACGCAAGTAATGTAGGGTGAGAGCAAGGCGAATTCCAGGGTGGGCTGTGGAAGGTGTCGGGAGAAATTGATCAGAAACAAATGAAGGGTGAAATTGTTAGCTTAATTCTGCCATTGAAGCTGAATGAAGTGTAAAAAAGTATATAAATGCCATAGTTAGGAAAGATTTGATTTTTTTTGACAAAAGCATTTGAAGACCGTGTTACAGATATGGGCAAGTACATCACATGCATTTAATTGTGAGTTGAGAAATCTGGTAGAAATATGTTTACCCTTCAGAGGCCTGCTTTATCTCATCTTCTCTTTTTCCTATGTGGAATTTCTATTTGTTAACTCATCTTGATGAAAAGTTCACTTGCCTGACTGTAAATGACTGGTGTTTGAAGTGCTCAGATTGGTTGCTCTTCATTTCTTCCATCCTATGTGATCACTCTTTCCCACTTAGCAATGCTGAGAAGAGAGGTCTCAAAACTAAGGCCAGGGAATGCTGTTCTGCAGCAGAACTTCTCCAGGCTTCCTCCCAAGTCCTGGAGTTCACTACTTAGGTTGCATACAGGATGTTTCTTTCAGTGTCATGCATAGTGACTACTGGAAATAAGGGCAGGGAAATGGTCTTTTTGACTACAGTGTACCTTTATGAAATGTATGTGTCCTGTTTCTTGCTTCTTATGAGTGTCTTTTTGCATTATATATTCAGATCTTGTCTATCCCAGAAGCCTTTGTATCTCACTATTAGGCCTGTGACATCAGAGATAATAACGAAGAGAAATGTAATTAACTGAGAGGGGAAATGATTTGCATTCATGTTATTTAAAATGCCTTTTTTTGTTTGTGTCAAGGACCCTTTTAATTCACATCTCCAGGAGAAAAACTCTTGGGTGGGAAGGGAATTGCTTAAGGGTTCAGAAGATTTGCATCCCACATTCATGCATTACGCAAGGGATCTTCCAGCATTAGAACGGAAAATGAGAATTGGCAGTGCTGATTTGGAGGGGAAGAAGGGAAGGCAGATATGGACACTACCTAGTAAGGGTTTATGTAATGGAGAAGCTGTGGAGAAACCCAAACAGTCTGCTTCACCTTTGTATGTCACCTTATTACTGACTATATGTCTTCCACAGATACATACCTTTCAATTTTTGGAGATGTTCTATTTTTATCTTTTCTGACTTTTAGAGGAAAAGGGGAGCCAGTGACTGAACTGAGTTGGTCCTCCTGTCGGCAGCTTCTCTACCAGTCAATGGCCACCATCCTGGCTCACACAGGCTTTGAGTGTGCCAACGAGAGTGTCCTGGAGACCTTGACAGACATTGCCCACGAGTACTGCTTGAAGTTCACCAAACTGCTGCGCTTTGCTGTGGATCGAGAAGCTCGACTTGGGCACACCCCTTTCCCTGATGTCATGGAGCAGGTCTTCCACGAAGTGGGCATTGGCAGTGTGCTCTCGCTGCAAAAGTTCTGGCAACACCGCATTAAAGATTATCACAGCTACATGCTTCAGGTGAGAAGAGCGGTAGGGACTTGGTGGCACCAATAAATGTACCTCCATTACAATTGCATATTCCTATAGCAAGTCCTGGGTCTTACTGAAGTAAAATCTGATTACAAACCCTCTCGGTTGTGGAGGGGAGTCTTCAAGGAAAAGAGAAACAGGATTTTTTTGACTGGAAGATGGAGGCCCTTATTTGTGACCCTACTGCATCTAAGAATACTCTACTGATGATTTGTTTGGGTTTGAGAGGAGGCTCCCAGGAGGAGCTCCTGAATCGTCCAGGCAAAAATACCAAATAGAGGTAAAATCAGTATTGACTGATTAACTCAATTTTCTGCTTTAATGGGATATTTGGCTGCTTACCATTTCAGAAAGCAAGTAAGCAGATGAACAAAAATTACTTGTCTGTACAGTGGCTTGTATTCACTTAAGCAAGGAGTATCTTCCATAAGCTTCAAGAGTATAAGGTAATATTGTGCTGATCTGAGTTGTCACACAGGTGCTAACTTCCACTCTGGAGGGAACTGTGCTTCTGTGGAGAAAGAAGAGGAATTGTTAAATTCCTTGGAGTAAGATCTGCCATATCAGTGTAGGTTATAAGAATAAGGGTATAGTTTCTCTTGGTCTGGGTATTTTGTGAAGTTAAACATACACATTTTATTTGAATGATATAAGATGGTCTGCCTTGTTGTTAACTTACAGAGTTGCAAGGATTCGAAGTGGGAATTTTACTCCTGCTCATCAAAATATGGGACTTGAATCAAGTAGGGAGCCCATGACCAAAGGCAGAACCTGCCATCCCTTCCTCCTTGTCATATTATCTAAGTGCCAGTTGTCTCATCTTGGAGCAGCTACCTTGTGCTGCTTTACCCATGGGTGGTACTTTCTGGCTTACAGAGGCAGTATAAAGGAGGCACACGTAAGCGCATGTAGTATGCAAATTGTGAGGGACTGTTAGTTTGTGCATAAAAATAACATCATCAAGATCTGTTTTCATTAAAAGCACTTTTTTTTTTTCCCCAAAAAGAAGTTTGTTTTTGTTCAGATGTCTTCTTTTGGAATTTGGGTTTTCTGCATTGTTCTGCTTATCCGGTTCGCTCTCATCCTGCAGCTGGTCATTCTCTTACTTGTTCTAGTCTCCTTGCAGGGCTGAGGTCCACAGTAGCCTCTCTATTTGGAAATATATATAGAAGGGAGAAATAGGCTTTTCCTTCTTGCTTCTGTTAAAAAAGCCTTGGACTTTTCCTGGGCACAGTTCACTGGCTGTTGGGATTCAGTGTTATAAACAAGCATTTGTTAGAAGCAGATGCAATCTGAATTTTTTAGTTTAATTGCTTACAGTTGTAAAGTTTCTGGAAGTACAGGGTAGTTCTAAATCTCTTTCCTGTATTTGTTTTACTTCTCTAACTGGAGAAAGCTTCTCTGTTTTTTGCTGTGAACCTGACAGAAGGTACCCAGGCTTTGCCTGGTGGTGACTACAGAGCTGATCTGAGCCGCTTGTTTTTTAATGCTGGAGTAAAGTTGTTACTGGTGGATGGGGGACAGTCTTATAGTAAAACCAAAATGTAAGCTGAGACACTTTGCTTTTGTTTGGTGCCCTGTTTAAATTTCTGGGCCTCATCATCACTGTGAAATAAAGATGCTTGTATTTATCAAGCAGATGTGTTAGTGGATTAAACCTCTTATTAAAGTCCCTTGTTACAGGCAAGAAGGTGTTTTTAAAGGTGGAAAAAAATATCCTTCCTGTGTAGCTGATAACCTATTTACTTGTTCATTCAGGTCAGATGTTAATAATATTCTGGGAACAGAGTGTACTGCAATGTAATTGCCATCAGAGTCTCTGAAGTTTCTCTGACCTTTCTGGCCTCTTTTTCACCCCCACTGATCTTTGGCAGGTTAGCAAGCAGCTTTCTGAAGAATATGAGAAGATTGTTAACCCTGAAAAGGCAGCAGAAGACACAAAGCCTGTGAAGATTAAAGAAGAACCTGTTAGTGATATTACTTTCCCCATAAGCGAGGAGCTGGAAGGAGATCTGGCTTCTGGTGACCAGTCTTTACCTGTTGGAGTCCTTGGACCTCAAAGTGAGCGCTTTTCTGCCAACTTGGAAGTAGAAGCTTCACCACAGACTTCAGGTAGGGTTCTTGCTACTGCTGGAAACCGTCTCCATGTGATCTTGTTTCCATTTTCAATAGCAGATCCCAATATGAGGAAGGAGAAGGAGAAAAATGTTTTTGATTTCAATAAAAAGATTTGGATGTGATTGAAACCCTTGCTTGCTTTCTAAATACAAAACTGAAGAATTGAAAGTTTCAAGTATGAGGGTTTGTTAAATATTTACTTCATTTGTGGAGCTATAGAACACAATATGCTTTATATGGTATTTAATTTCAGGGGATCGTTGAAGTTCTTGGCTTAGTGTTTGGTGTGAGGTAGATTGTTCTTTCCCAAAGCCTGCTGTATTAGCTAATGTCATGGAAGGTGAAATGGTGAGTGAAGTGGTTGAGTTACGAAGACTACGCTCTTTTCTTTTAAGTGCCATCCCTTGATGTTGGTATTGAAGCACACTGGTGGCCAGCATGAGAGAATCTGCTTCTGCTGTGCCTTTTCTATATCTATATACATTTTTTATGTTCACTTTCTGGTAGTGTTAAATTTCCAGAAAATGTAGAAGATATTATTCTCCTAAAGACAGACAGTTTTGATTTTTGTTTAGAACCTTCTGAACTCTGGAAATCATTCAATAATAACTCTTACTTAAAAATCCGGTTATAAAAAAAAAAGTAGTAAAGAAGTTTGTCCTCTTAAACACTTAGTTTAAGGTGTTTTGTTTTCTTTTTTTTTGAATTTTTAAACAGCCCAAATTCAGCTTATGTTTTCCTGGAAGCTCATATTGTTTTCTGTAGTACTTCTGAAATGTGAAGTGCTCACATTTTTGTGGCAGAGGGAACAGCAGATGCCTTTGGCCCATCTGGGGTTGCAAGTGATTCATCTGGAAAGCTTTGTATTAGCATCTACCACTTGAGACCCAGAGGTTAGCATGCTGGCTGTATATTAAATGCCTCTTGCCTCTCTGATACCAAATTGATGTTTTCTAATTAAGAATACAAGTGGTCTGTTCCTCCCTGAAAATCCCTCTTCACTTCACAAGGGCCTTTAGAAATCTCATCACTGTAAGTTCCAGACTAGAGCTGGGTAGGCTGGAGAGTGTAGTATCTTTAGGAGTGAGAAAAAGCTTCTGCAATTAGGACACCAACATCTTGAAAATTAAAGTGTGAGGCCTGTAGAGAGGGCAAGACTTCAGTGTCTGAGGGTAAAACTGTTTGTTACAGCCTTCCGTGTTCTGGCAGTGTTTCTGCTTATGCCTGACGTATGCTTATGGCTGTGGTTGTGGGCTAGCTGCTTAATTTCATTGCAGTTGGGGAAATAGAGGCAAAATTGGGGACCTTGTTCCTCCACCCAGCAGGATAACATAAGGATTAGCTCATTTGTTAATGTGCTTTGAAGTTAAAGTGCTTTGAAGATGAAACGTCCTGTGTTGATGGTGAAGTACATTTAATCATTAGGGACACTGTCAATGGCAGGTGATAGAGCTGAAAGGATTAAGGCTGAGCAATGAAGAGCAATTGATGAAAGAAAGATGCAGTAATTTCAGTGAGCACCTTTGATTGTGTAGACTGGTGCTGCAACTCTGTGGAACTGATAGCATTTTAATGATGTGTCTATTGTTGAGAGGAACATTTACTTATAATTAACATAAAAAAGACTTTTCGTTAAGAGAACTGGACACCAACAAGCACTTTCATTCTGGTTTACTATATAACTACTGAGCTAATGTAGGTTGTGTTACCACAAAGATCTCCTAAACCCTGATTTGGGCTAAGCTGCTCTGGAAAAGACTCCAGACTTCTTCAAAAGAAGAAATCAGTGCTCCATGTGGTGGAAGATTTGGTCTCTCTGTAATTGCTTTAATAAGGGACTATTGATAGCCATCAGTGTGCCCAGTCAGCCAAGAAGACCAACAGCATCTTGGCCTGTATCAGGAATAGTGTGGCCTGCAGGAGTAGGGAAGTGATGGTGCCTCTGTACTCGGCACTGGTGAGGCCTCACCTCGAGTACTGTGTTCAGTTCTGGGCCCCTCATTTCAATAAGGACATTAAAGTCCTGGAGCGTGTCCAGAGGAGAGCTACCAGGCTGGTGGAGGGGCCTGAGAAGAAGTCATATGAGAGGCTGAGGGAACTGGGTGTGTTGTGTTTGGGGAAGAGGAGGCTGAGGGGAGACCTCATTGCTCTCTACAACTACCTGAAAGGAGGTTGTAGAGAAGCGGGTGTTGGTCTCTTCTCCCATGGGAATAATGACAGGACCAGAGGAAATGGTCTGAAGTTGCAGTAGGGGAGGTTTAGACTGGGTATCAGGAAGAATGACTTCACTGAAAGAGTGGTCAGGCACTGGAACGGCCTGCCCAGGGAGGTGGTTGAGTCACTAACTCTGGTGGTATTTAAGAAATGTGTAGGCACTTTGGGGCATGCACTAGTGGCTGAGATTGTGGGGTGTGGGTTGCGTTTTTGTGTATGGTTGGACTCGGTGATCTGAGAGGTCCTTTCCAACTATGACAATTCAGTGATTCTGTATATTGAAAGTAGGGAATAGTAGAAGAGCTTTGATTGTACTTTCAAATTGTAGCCAAATTTCTTGAGACAAAAGGCTTGGAAAACCTACTAAAGCTGGTTTCCTAGGTTGTTTTTTTTTTTTTATTTATTTGCCCTGGGAATTTAACCCCACCACAAGAGGGACCAGATTTAAAAGTGAGAAGATTTCAGGCTTTTTTTCAGTTCTGGGCTGTTTATACCCATCTCAGCAAGGGGCCCAATTAGTGTATTTTTAATAGGATTTTTGTCTCTCTTAAAACTGTAAATAAGCAGCAATAATGCAATCTATAATTACTGCTCTTGGGGAGAAAAACATTTGCTGTTATCAAGAAATATGGTTTTGTAATATTGTACATAAAATCCTCAATCTGCTCAGATTGCACATTGCTCCAAAAGTTGGGGGGGGCGGGAAGTGGAGAACACTTTTTCCCAGCACACCCAGAACACCCTGTTTCCCAGCAGGGTGTCTGTGAGGTTGAGCCAACAGGGTTTCTTTCTGTTCTGCTGAAGGGTGGGATGAAACTTGTGGGTGTTGAGTACAAGGAGGCAGGCAGTCGGGCAGCTGACTGCAGCTTAGATGTCCCTGCATTCCTGTGCTGGAAGTGTTACTTGAGACTCTTCATTGACCTAGTCTTCTGTCTGCTCCCTTAACTTCCCCTGCAGAACTACCAGAAGTCTAGTATGTCTCACAGCTTAAAGGAGGTTGCTGATGTTGCAAAGACCTCATCATCATGAATGGCTTTTGGGCTGCCTCTGAATTCTGCTTGTGCAGGGTTTTGTCCGTGTGCTGTTGGTTGTTGCTGCTGAGACACTCCTGATGTGGACACTTTAAGCTGTTGTCTCATATGCAGAAAACCTAATGGAGGATTGCTGTGAAAGCATCGCATCATAGTTTTTAGAGTGGCAATTACTGGGGTATAAAAAAAAAAAGCCAACAGATTTTTTTTTTAATTATTTGTTTCACACTGGTTCATGTGTTTTGTTCTTTCTCCCCCTTCATCCCCCAGTTTAGTTCACCTGTAGCTTTGTTTTTTGCTTGTTCTTTACCAGTGCTGAAGTTTGTAACGGGCCTTTTTACTCTGTGCTTTTTCTCTCTCTAGGGGCTGAGGTGAATGCTTCCCCACTCTGGAACTTGGCACAGGTGAAAATGGAGCCACAGGAAAATGAGGAGACCAATGTACATGGCCACGGGGTCCTAGGCAGTGATGTCTTTGAAGAACCAATGTCAGGCATGAGTGAAGCTGGGATGCCACAGAGTCCCAATGACTCTGAGAGCAGCTATGGTTCTCATTCTGCTGACAGTCTGATGGGATCCTCACCTGTCTTCAACCAGCGCTGCAAGAAAAAAATGAAGAAGATGTGAAAAGAGACAGCCTTTTTATTTAATCCTGGTGGTATGTGGTACACTTGAAACAAAGAGAGCACTGTGATGGCTATGATTCATAAATAGGGCTGGCCCTGGTGTGTGAGGGACCTTGCATAAAATTATTATGAGACCTTTGATCTGTAGTGCTCAGCTCCCCTCTTTAATGATTTCTGTACTCCACCCTGACTCATGAGATTGAAGATCATCCTCTAAATATGATAGTGTCAAATAGTGATGGCTTGCTTTGGTGGATTAATGAGAATGTTACCAGTGGAAAGTCATTGTGAAGAGATGTGCTACATCATAGAGTCACCAAATAATTTTGGTTGAAGGGATGGTTTCTAGTGTCTAGTCCAGGCCTCTGCTTGAAGCACAGCCTGTTAGAGCAGGTTGCTCAGGGTCTTGTCCAGTTGAGTTTCGAATATCTCCAAAGATGGTGATGCTACACCTCTTTGGGCAACTTTTTCTCATATTTGACTACCCTATAGTGAGAAAAAATACATTCTTGCATCTAGTTGGAATTTCCCATGTTCCAACTTGCATTCATTGCCTCTTGTTCTATCACTGTTCATCTTTGAGAAGAGTTTGACTCTATGTTCTCTAACTTGCACATTAAGTGCTTGTAGGCACCGAGATCCCTCTTCAGCCTTTGCTCCTTTCAAATCTGAAGAAACCAAGCTCTCTTAGCCTCTCCTTGATGTCCTGTGCTGCAGCCCCCCTAACCAACTTTGTGGACTTCCACTGAAATTGCTGCAGTGCCCTCCTTCTAAGGAGGAGCACAAATGTGGATGCAGTCCTCCAGATACGGTCTCATAAGTGCTGAATAAAGAGAAATAATAATTCCCCTCAATGTGCTGGCTACACTCTTGCTAACTATTGTGGGGCAACAAAACAGTCTTAATGATACTTCGCTGGTTGGGGAGACATTGCTGCTGCTGAGCTCACAAAGATGGTGTATAGTGGCCTCACAGTGCCATCAGCCAGATCCTTCAGTGCCTTCAGATGCATCCTGTCTGGTTCCATGGACTTGGGTATGACCAATTGGCTTAAGTTCTTGCAAACTCAATCTTCCTGTGCTGTAGGTAACACTCTGCTACTAGAGCCAGGGTCCTAGCAGGCCTAAAGACAGCCCTTAGCAGTGAAAACAGTAAAAATGATGTTGAATACATCAGCCTCAAAATACAGAGTGCATCCTTTGTCATCAGGTTGCCTGCATTGTTGAGGAGTAAACCCATGTTTTCTTTAACCTTTCCTTTATTTCTATTGTACTTGGAAAACCAAACCAAACCAAACCTTTGCGTTTCTTACCAGTTTCAACTCCAGCTGAGCTTTGGCTTTCCTAACTGCTCCTGCATGCTTGGGCTGCGTCTCTGTATCCTTGCTGACCAGCCCATCCTCACTTCCCCCTCTGTGTGATTTTATCTGTGTGTTTGAGTTCAACCAGGAGTTCCTTGATTGTCTGTGCTGGCCTTCTGTCATACCTGCTTTACGGAAAGGACTGTTCTTCTACTTTGAGAAAGCTGTCCTTAAGGTAAGGCAGCACTTTTGGGCCCCTTTGGGAGGCTAGGACAGTCCATCATGAGATCCTGCCAGCGTATTCCTTGAATGAACCAAAATATGTTCTCTTAAAGGTCCAGGTCTCTGTCTTGTGTTCATTTCTCAGGATTTTAAATGCACAGTTCCATGTCTGCTGCAGTCAAGACCTTCACCTTCTCTGCCAATTCTTCCTTATTAGTGATAAGTCCAGCAGAGCTTCTCATCAAGTTTATTTCTTGCTTATCAAGTCAGGGAAGTTGATAGGGTTTTCTGTAGAGAACAAAGCAGCTTTTACTATTGGTGTCAGCCAGTACTGTCAATGCAGACTTTTCCTTTGCTCTCACTGGATTGAGTGAAGCAACTTCAGGCTGGCTGAGGTTTCCTATTCAAAGTTGTTATCTTGACAACTTAGTCTGGAACAGAATCTATTTTGCTGCTTGCTTTTATGGCTCAGCTGACTGATGGCATTTTTTTTGTTCTGCACAATCCTCAGTTGATCAACTTGGTCTTTAACTTGATTCAGTGAGTGTATCTCTCAAAAAAGAAAGAATGAACATGAATCAAGAATGAACAGCCACTTAAACTGGCTTTATACCTGTAACCCATTGGGATGTTTGAGGGAGATTTACCAAACCTCCCATTTGTCCTTACAATTGCAAGTTTATCTTTTGAAAGAATGAGCTCCAGGCATAGTATTTTTGTTTCTGTATAACATGCCTACCCTTAATTCTCTTTTCCTAACTGTATTTCTTTTCCACTTTATAAAAGAGGAAGCCAAACATAAAATTCCTCAGTGTCTAATAAGAACGTGTGACCACAGGCGTTTCTATGGCCATTGGAGTTAAATTGTCCATCACAGTTTTAAAGGTTTCTCTTGGGGGGTAAATTCCAGCTATTTGAAGCCTAGTCAGTAATAGAATGGTGGACCAACTTATCAGGAAATCTTTCTTTAGATTCCCTCTGAGTCACCATTAGGCATGCTACAATGTCCCTGTTTTCTCAGCTGAAAAAAAGAGAATAGTAGTATTTGCCTCTTAAAAGGGTGTTTGAGATTTAGTTATTATTCAAAAAAGGCACTATGATCCTTCAGAGAGTTTTGTGAGAATTCAGAGCTTTTCTTCCATTTGGGTGGGACTGTTGCTGGCTGGAGAATGCCTAGATGGACACTGAAGTGTTGCCAAGCTCTGTTACACTGATTTTAAGGAAAACCACTTATGAAGAAATACAGTTATGCTGTTCAACTGCCCAGGTACAAGGAATGCATTTGGGGTAGTATCTTCTCACTCATCTTTAGATGTTTGCAGCTGAATTTGTTCCTCTGGGCCCCATTTGCAGCTGAAGAGAAGTAGTCATTCCTCGGTCACTGTTCATCTGGCTGTGAAGTAGAAGTATAAAGCAGGTCAGATGAATGGCATTTTTAGAAATGTCTATTTTTCCTTTGTGTGCCCATGAAGTGAGTTTAGCTTTACCTCAGCTGAAGGCATTGATGCCATCACTGATTTAAGTGACCTGACTTTAGCCCTTCCTGTGTGACAATCAGAGGAGACTTCCTCTGGGTGGGCCGGTGCTTTTTCTCTCCTACACGTTTTGTAGAGCTTGCCATTGAAATAGTAGTACTGGGCTAAAAGCAGAATGTCCACCTTAAACCAGCAGATCCAGTGTTCTCCACAACACAAAGAGTGAGGTAGGCTGGGGCCTCGAGGCTCGGCTTGATTTGGCCCTTGTGTCTTTGATACTATGTGAGAACAGGCTATCATTGGCCTTTCTCTGTAGATACTTTGCCAAACTGTTGTAGTCGAGTATTCTTGAGGCTGGGGAACCGAAGTTCCTTGCACTGTTCTCAGGAAGCAGAGGACAGAGTGGTTGCTGCCAGCATCACTCCCTCATTTGCAAGATTCCAAGTGGGCTAAAAATGAAAATCTGCTGTTCTCTAGGGCTTTGGTTAAATTTTCTAAGTATCTCTTTATATTGCTTGTGTCCAGATGTTCTGTCTTACTTCTAATTGTATTTTTATATTTCACAACCCTTATCCACATCCGATTCAATCTGTAACACACACTGTGCAACAAACCAAGCCCGAGTGCTTCAGATAGATTTAAATACAGTGGAAATTTACCCTTCACGGATTCAGCTGTGTCGTTGCAGTGTAAGAGAGAGGTGTTACTGATTCTCTTTAGGGTGCATGTTTATGCAGAGACAGGAAATGCATCAGCATCACTTGTACATCTAAAAATTGTGGCAGAGTAAAATTTGTACATCCTGTTCCCTCCATTAAGTTAAATGTTGCTTCATACATTTGTGTGCTTGATGTTTCCTTTTATGCATATAGAAGCTTTACCTTCTGGGTGAGCCCTTCTGCTCTGAATGTTTACCATCCTTAGATTTACAGTGGCGTTCATCATGCATGAAATAGTAAAATCTCAAATCTAGCTCACAAAGTCAGATACAGACAATATGCTCTTTTGATGAATCAAATAAGATTTTTCTAGGTGTTAATGCAGCCTTTGGCAACTAGTGAGGAGTTCATTGACCATGTAATCCCCAAATTTTAAGCCACAGTTAGATTATGCAGTGGGTTGGAAGGAAGCTCACCTCTCGCAGTTGCTGTTTTTTTGCTGGTGACTGGTAAAGTGCTCTGCTGACCCACCCGCATCAGTCATCTGCGGTTTTGTTGGTTCTTTCATCTTTCTCTTTTCTCTTTCCAAAGGTGGGTGGGTGACAAATTGGAATATTGAGTATTGACCATGTTTGTATCAAGTAGCATTGATGTCTTTAGTGATTTGTATTGCCGTGATTGAAATTGGTGGGAATTCGGATATCAATTTGGAGAGCAAGATCTGTGAGTTACTTGGCTTTTGAAGTGTTTTGCATGGGAATCATACGAGATTGTAGTCGAGAGAGCGCTGTGTTTCATATTCCTTTTTCCCTCTAGCAATACCTTTTCATTCCTTTTGAAGAGTTTTGCCTGGTATCCAACAAAGCGCGCTGTATAAGCAGCAGTGTAACAACTTTAGTATACAGCTGTATATCAGACTGTGCTACCTAGTGATTTAATTCCAAGACCATCCGTACTAATTTGAATATGCATAGTGCTGCGAAGAAAAGAAGATGTTTCCTGCATAGAAATTTACAATTTAAAAAGAAAACAGGAAAATAAGATTAGGTAGGGTAGGTGAGGCCAATCTGATTATGTGCTCAATTCTGAGACTAATGCACATGTTATGTGTGAAGGATATTTTACTTAAAATGGTTTTGTACATGCATGCGAATGAAATATGTAAGTTTGCTTGTGTTTATATGGAACAAAATTGCTTGGAAATACTTCAGGGTTTTGGGTTTTTTTCCTTGCTCTCCTGGAGAGAGTTTTTTTGTAATTTCTAAGAAAATTTAAAAAAATACATATATATTTGGAAATAAAAATCCTAAAGGTGTTGTGTGGATTTTTTTGTTTGTTTTGAAGAATGGTGCTGTGAGTGCACAGCCTGGTCTTGGGGTTCTGTCTACTCTAAATTGAATTGGGAGTAGACCTTTTGCGGGCCTGAATAAGGTGCTGAGATGATAGCAGTGTTACCGTCATGAGTAAGGAAATGAGATGTTATTCCAGGATAGGGCCAAAGAAATTGGAAATCTTATCTTTCGTGGATGCCTGTGCTAGTGAGCCACAGAACTGATATTAGTACCACAGTGCAAGTATTTGTATTCATCTGGCATACACAGCTTGCTATTTCTGAAGTAACTACTTGTATATACTTCTACTTCTTCTATGACCAGAGTACCTAGGAGCTCTGCTCCAAGCCTTCTGCTTTCCTCTTTTATGTGCTGGTCTACTTGTTCTACATACTGCTTTTTTTTTTTTTTTTTTCCCCGGGACTGCTTTATGTTGCAGTGAATTAAGCATGGCATATTTTCATCTCTGCTCTAACTGTCATTGTAGAGCTGAGGGGGCATGTTTGATACTCGATAGCCCTGCTAAGCCATTGCAAATCACATGTCATGATTTAGGATATAAGCCTGTGCTGCTTGCCAGGAGAGAAGGAATAATATTCATAGTAGTTCCCATCACCCCTGTATCTGAGAGCAGTTTGTCCAAAGGAATCATGGAATCCCAGAATTGTCAGAGCTGGAAGTGACCTCTAGAGAACATCTAGTCCAACTCCCCTGCCAAACAGGATTGCAGAGCCCATGACTTGAGACTCCAGGCAGGTCTTGAAGGTCTCCAGAGAAGGGGACTCCACAACCTCCCTGGACAGCCTGTTCCAGTTCTCTGTCACCTTCACCATAAAGAAGTTTTTTGTCATCTTTGAATGGAACTCCCTATGTTCCAGCTTGTGCCCATTGCCCTTCATCCTGTCACTGGGAACCACTGAAAAGGGTTGTGCTCCATCCTCCATCAACCCACCCTTCAGATACTTGTAAGCATTAATAAGGTCTCCCCTTAGCCTTCTCTTCTCCAGGCTAAACACTCACAGCTTTCTCAGCCTTTCCTCGTAAGGGAGATGTTCCAATCCCTTAATCATTTTTGTTGCCCTACACTGGGCTCTCTCCAGTAGTTCTCTTGTCTCTCTTGAACTGGGGAGCCCAGAGTTGCATGCAGTATTCCAGTTGTGGCCTCATCAGTGCAGAGTAGAGGGGGAGAATGACCTCCCTTAACCTACTGGCCACACTCTTCTCTATGCAGCCCAGAATTCCATTGGCCCTCTTGTTGACAAGGGCACGTTGCTGGCTCGGGGATATTTTACTATCTACCAGGATCCCCAGATCCTTCTCAGAAGTGCTTTTCAGCAGGTCCACCCCTAACCTGTATTGATGCCTGCAATGCTTCCTCCCCAGGTGCAGGACCCTACACTTGCTCTTGTTGAATCTCATTAGGTTCTTCTCTGCCCAGCTCTCCAGCCTGTCCAGGTCACTCTGGATGGCAGCACAGCCCTCTGGAGTGTCAGCCAGCCCTCCTGGTTTGGTATCATCAGTGAACTTGTTGAGGATACACTCTGTCTCCTCGTCCAGGTCATTGATAAATATGTTGAACAAGACTGCAGCAAGTATTGACCCTTGGGTGACACCACTGGTTACAGGCCTCCAACTTGACCCTTCTTCATTAATTACAACCCTCTGAGTACTGACACAGAGCCAGTTCTCAATCCACCTCACTGCCCCCTCATCTAGCTCACGTTTCCTCAGTTTACTGATGAGGATGTTATGGGAGACAGTGTCAAAAGCCTGGCTGAAGTCAAGGTAGGTGACATCTGTTGCTCTCACTTCATCCAGCCATCCAGTTACAACATCATGGAAGGCTATCAGATTAGTCAAGCGTAATTTACCTTCGGTAAATCCATGCAGACCACTTCCAATGATTTCCTGTTATTTAAGATATTTGGAGATGTCCTCTAAAGCAAGTGGCTCCATTACCTTCCCAGGGACGAAGGTGAGACTAATTGCCCCATAATTCCCCGTATCCTCCTTCTTGCTCATTTTTGTAGACTGGAGTGATATTTCCTTTCTCCAGTCCTCAGGCACCTTTCCTGTTCTCCAAAGCCCATATGATAATTATTTTTCCTGTCTGTGAGTCTGTGAGTGAGCCTTGGGGACGTGTTTTCCAGTTCCCTGGCAGGGCCTGGGGGAAGAGGACAGCAATCACCCCTTGGGATTGCATCCCACCAGATTAAAGCAAAGCCTACTTGCATCCCAATTTTATTTCCCTCTGCTCCAGCAGCCTGAAGTACTGGTGCTGATGATAGAGACCACCTCAGAAGGGGTGGTGGGGGACCCTGCTTCCCTGTGCTGCCTCCTGAGCTCTCTCCCCTGACTCTTGTCCCCTTGCCCTGCTGCGGATGCAGCTGTGGCCAGCGGTCTGCAGGGCTTGGGTTGGCTGTGGCCATGTGGTGGTGCTGGCCACATGCCTCTGACAGGGAACTGCAAGTCAGGGGGATGCTGCAGCCCAGGGAGGGCTGCTTGCAGCTGCAACAACCTCTCTCCTCGCCCCCTCCCTCACCAAAATGCCAAACTATGTCATTTTCACTGCATCTTTTATACTGGAGATTAGAATCCCCTCTTCGTTGCTATGGAAACACTCGCGTGAAAGAAGACGACCTCATTATGAGTTACGATGAAATCTCCTTTGGGGTGGGCTGGGTGCCCAGCACCCTTGCAGCCAGGAGAGCGGGGCTGGGAGTGTGTGTGTCTGCGGGTTGGGGGTGGTGGTGCCCTCACCCTTTTTGCAGTGATGCCTGGTGTCTGTCAGGGTCCTGGCATCCATTCTCTGTGCTTTTCCCTCAAATCTCAGCTGCCACTTCTGAGCTCAAACCAACCTCTTATAGCTGTACCTCGCTCTTATGCCCCATCCAAGTGTCCCACCGCTCTGCTAGTCCTGTGCCACCCCTGGCTCTTCACCTGGGTTGGCCTCCATCCCTCCCATGACCTGCATCATTCGTTCTCCTCTCAAGGTCCTGCCACCATTTCTGTGTCCTCGCTGCCCAGCTTCTTGTGGCACATTGTCACAACCTGTCTTGAACTGCAAAGCAGATTTAGGAAACAGTTTTTTTCTCTAAATGATAAAAATCTAATAAGAGTGTTTATCTTCACTTTAGCCAAAGTTTTCACTTTTTTTTTTTCATTCCTGGAGGAAAAGAATCTGGAACATGGGTATGCTTTGAAGGAAAGATCCCCCTCTCAAAAGGCCAAATTTGATTGTGATGAGACTGGTGAACTGACAAATGCTTTTGTTACAAGCATTATATAGTCCCCTTGGCTGGTCTGTCCCCTTGCCCATGGAGTCCATCTGATTGGGAGGCAAGGGAGAGGTAGGATACTGGACTGTAGGGAAACTGGATTTTCAGATCATGTGCTGCAATAATCTGGACTGTTAGTAGTGTAGAATGAATGCTAATGACATTATGTTGATGAGAAATGAACCTCTTCTCTCTGGTGTAAATGCTGATGTGTCTTCTCAGCTGCTCCGACTTGTTGCTGCTGGACAAACTAGTGGCTCAGCATGGAAGACGTGTGTGATTCCTGCTCCAGCCTAAAGCTCCTCTGTCCCTGATGCCTCCAGACTGAAGGAGAGGGGAGAGGCAACACTTGCACAGAAGAAGATCAGTCAGGGGGTTGCTGATGCAGCTGGGGCCAGGCACAGAGCATGCTCCAGGGTCTGTGTTGCCCTGCTTTGCCAGAGCAGGCATTTGTTAAAAGGTAGCCCTATGAATGATTTTGTGAATTACCCTTTCTGGATATCAGTTTCAGAGCATTTTGAGAAAGGCTGGAAACATGATATTGCTTGCCAATGCTACCACAAGCAAACAAACATGAAAAGCAGCCTTTTATTTTATTTTTTTAACTTTTCATTAAATTTTCCAAGCATGGAAGAACTACAGTGTGGGCTTGGTGTTCCTGATGTTGCTGGAGGAGGTTTAGTGTGCCTGGTAAATGTGACATGGATGCTGCTGCTGCAGCTCCTTTGAAGACGATGATGCTGAATGTGTAGCAAAAACATTCTTTTTCATCTGCAATGCCCAGCAGTGAATGGACTTAAATGAATCTAACCAGACCAGTTTAACACTCTCCATCTTTCCCTATTGTCATTCTCTTGACTGTTGTAATACTATAATTTTGCTATTATTTGAGTCAGTGTAAACTCTTCTATTGTACAGCAGCCCTGTACTTCTCTAGTAAAGAAAAGAAGTCAAGGAAGCCAGTTGCTGATAACTGTTAATGCCTGAAGAAAATGACATGAAACAATTCTAATCTAAAAAGCTTTAGTATCTAAACCCATGTTCTGAGCCTTGCTTATACCCTCTAAAGAAACAAAGGCACGCATCCACTTCCCAGCTTCTTTGACAGTCACACTGAAAGTAAAGTAGTCATGTTTATGTTGTGGTATCTGAATTAAATTTATCTAATATGGCTGAGATGTCAAAGCTCCATTAACTACAGCTGCCCTACAACACAGTATAATTTTAAACAGGCAGGTAGGATGAAATATAATTGTTTGTCTACTGAATGAATTTTTCTGTGGAAAAGAGTGAGCAAACCAGTTACATCTCATAATAGCCAAATTTTCCACCAATACTTCAGAGAAAACAGAAAAATTAGATGAATAAAAAGTCACTCTCCTTCATGTATTCAGATCCTCTAGTCTAAAGCTCAGAGACCTTCCCTCACTCATTTCCAGTCTTTAAAAAATGAGCTTTACATAACAGATCAGTGGGAGCTCTACAGCTCTCAGCACTGATTTCTTTTTCTCTTCTCTTCTCTCTATGTCCTTCAGCTGTTTGCATGCTCAGATTTGATAAACTGTGCTCTTCCTTGGTTGGGTGTTAAGTGTGCTTCCTTAATGAATGAATGTACTTCTCCTTACAGGGCATCTAGTAAGGTACCTCATATCTTACGAGGAATCTAACTAGAATCACCCCTTGAAAAGGTACTGACTAATGGCCTGGTCTTCCTGAAGTACTCCTGAGGCAACTGGGGGTTAAAGATGCTCGGTTTTGCAATTGTGTGCAGAAAGAAGACTGCAGGCACAGACCCTTATGCATAGACTGTTTACTCTGTTTTATAAATTCTTCATAAGTCTGGTATCTTCCAGAGTCTTAAGCCATTTCAGAACCTACAGAAGCAGAGTCTGGTGCTGTTTGTGGGAGTTTCTAGAGTGCTTTAATGAATCACAGAGGTAATTTTGCAGAGTCAGACTGCAAGTAGAGGTGTACCTGTGGCCAATGTGGGACTGTAAAGGAACTCAAATTTCTTTTGGGAAAGGCAGATGGAGACAGTATGAGCAGATTCCCTCCCTCACCCAGAGGAAAAGTGTGAGCTCTTGGAGCATCTACTGAAAATTTGTATAGGGGTAAAGGATCTAGAAGTAAAAAGAAAGGCAGAGAAAAGAGAAAGGCAAGACAAAATCTTCTAGGAAATGCAGAAGTTAAAAATTATGAGTCTTGATTCCTCCCTCTCCCCTTGCTCTAAATCCTGCTGCATCCATGAGACTTCAGTGATTGAAAGTGACCTAGGAAAGGCTGAAGTAATCTGCATAGGTATGTACTGGGGACACAGGGATGTAGTTATTTAGTATTTGTGTATGCATTTATCTATGCAGAGATGTACAGAACAGTTATATATGTGGCTATTCAGTTACCATCATATCATTTACAGCTCCTAAAGGATTGTGAGCAGTTCCTATGCTACTTCTGTCAGCATCTTAGCTTTGTGGGATGTGTGACCAGAACCATTTGGGGTGTTTGAGATAAGCATGTAAGGCTCCTAGTCTTTTATCTAGCATTTCAGGTAAGCACATCTGTAATTTTAAGTATATGAACAACAAAATTTGGACATGTTTTGAATTATGTGTACCTCAATGCTTTGCTAGATAAGAGCACTACAGCNAAAAAAAAAAAAAAAAAAAAAAAAAAGCTCATCAGGCTAAATTTAGATCAGGATCTGCAGTTCATCTCTCTGGACACCTGATGCCTCTAGCTAACTGGCATGACTGGACTGCTCTAGGAATGATTTTTTATTCCACTGATCTGACAGCACCTGTCATTTTCTTATACACAAGTGTCCATACCACTAAATCACCTCTGCCATCGTTAGCGCTAATTGGCTCCCTTGCTGTACCCTCAGAGGAGCATGAAAAGTCTGAATGGAAGCTGAAGGCCCATCTCCCCACAGAATGGCACTGGGACAACCTGTGAATATATAACAGCTTGTGCTTTCACATTATGCTCCCTGATCTCACTACACAGAGGCTTTCAAAAGCCAGGGGTGTTATTCTTGCCATTTTCTGTCAGGACTGAGTTTGCCCTCACAGAAGTTAAAGCATACTAGCCAGTAGTACTCACTTGCTTTCTGCCGTATTTTTCTGCCAGTGGATGCCTGTGTGCTGTAGCCTGGTGCTCTGGGCAGGCTCCAGCCCCTGGTAAACCAGAGAGACAAAAGCAGGACATGAGGAGAGTGAGAAGGCAGATGGGTGTTGGCATGAGGTCAGTTGCTTTTACAAAATGCCACTCTTAATTTAAGTTGCATCATGCTTTCTGATGCATTATATCTTTTGATGGATGAGACAAAGCTAGTAATTTTTGGCAGACTGACCAAAGCTTATGCAAGAGTAGATCTTTTTACAAAAGCTCTCTTAGGACCCTTCTGAGAAATCTTTAATTGTCCTGAAAATTCTTTGTTTAACATATAGACGCTCAGTGTGTAATCCTGAAGCAGATCTTCATTTTTGAGCAATAATTCTTTGAGTACTAAGTAAAAATACATCCCTTGTCTTTGAAAAATTTTTTCCTGTTCTTTTCCAAAAGGAGCAATGGGCTTCTCACCTTAATGAGGACAAGAGAAAGGGAGAGGGGGAAAGGCAGAGTTGACATCTGTAGTTCATGCACCTGAAATGGGTTCCATTATTTATATTATATAACTAGAAAAGTCTTGAAGTCTGCTTCTGAGAAAAGAGAAATGGAGTGGGGTGTGGAGAATGGAAGTGTCACGTTCTCATTCCAAGGAAAATGAGGGAGGAAAAACAGAGTCCTGCCAACAGAAAAACAGTGCTCTTTGTCCTCTGTCACTTCTGATGCTGCCACACCAACTACAGTGGAGTCCCTAAGGGAAATAGAAGTAACCAGAAGGCACAGAAATAATTTTCCATGTTTTCAAAGCTTATTCTCAGTTGAAGCTATTTACATTCTCTCTTTATTTTGTCAGTTCTAGGCCCTGAGGGTCTTCCTATTCTTTTTCTTTCAAAGTGTGTGGGTGAATTGTGGCATCCTTTCTGCCCTCCTTCATCTTCTTTAAGGTCTCCACTTGGTTTCCCAGTGAGATGCACATAGATTTGCTATTTGGCAAAATGTAACATCATTATTCTATACTGTGCTCTAAATCTTATGTGTCAGTCTCCCTCCAGCTTTGCAGGTTTTGTTTGCATAAATGAGTGGATTGCTACCAAAAGAATCTGGATTGGCAGTTCTGAAGACGTTAATCCTCTTTTCATCCACAGAGCAAAAATAACACAACAGCAATGTGACTGGGATAACTGCTATGCTGCTAACACCAGGGACTGAACTAGGGAACTTACAGAGCTTAAAAGGGTGACCTCCTTTATAACCTAAGCTGAAGGTAGGAGGTCTGTGAGAGACCTGCAAGCTCTAGGGACTGGACATACAAAGAAAGAGACACATCACAGACTGCCTGCTCAGTTGCATGAGTTTCCTCTGAAAATGAACTCTTTCCAAGTGTCTGGGCTTTACAATCCTGCAAATCCTGTGCAAGTCGCTGCCTAAGTGATGACAATAATCTTACTGGCTATACTAGAAACTGATTCAGCCCTAAACTAGAGGAAAAATAATCCTTAGGTGAAGTTAGTCTTAGATTCTCTTCAGATGCTGCTGGTAAATTCACTGGGCTTGTTTTACAGTAATGATTCTGTCATGGTTACAAGGTTAATTTTGCCCCTGTCTGTCCCAAATCTCAAGCCAAAACATCATGGCCAAACATCTTTAGTCCTTGGATGAACTGGGTAGTCCTCCTACTGTGCCCTGGCTGGAATCCCCTGTGCAGCAATGGAACCACTCTGCAACACATCTAGCTCATAGCTCCATAGAAATATAGATCTGGAAGAGATGTAGAAGGTCCTGTAGTCTGTTGCCTTATCTCATCTAGGATCACAGGTACACAAACCATTCCTGACTGATATTTGTCCAAGTCTCTTCTTGAAGCACTTGAGTGATGGGATACTCCACAGATGGCAGACTCCCAGGCAATCTACGTGATCAAGGTTCTTCCCTTACTTTTTAAGAAGTATTTTCTAATGAGCAGCCTGTATGCTTCTTCCTGAAGGTTAAGGTACCATAGCGACTACTGCTGATTTTCTGTAAAACTCCTATCCAACCCGTAGCTTTCCACCCCTTTTTTTTTTGCTGCTGGTTATTCAAGAGTGTAAAATCTTGCACATACCCCTTCTCTAACCATTTCCTTCCCCAGACCATTTCTACAGCCTGTTAAGGTCATTCTGAACCCTGACCCTATCCTCCGTTGTACATGCAGTCCATTGCATCTCAGTGCTAGCATGTTTAATAAGCATAATCTCTCTTCCATCATCCAATCTATATTGAAAAAAATGGATAGAAACAGAGCACAAGACATGCAGAACAGTTGTGCAAAAACAATGATGGCAAATAACTGAAGGCAGGTCAGATGATTCTCAAAGCTAATACTTTTTCTTTTTCCAGTAAGTGCCAGGATGTCTTTTTCTGGAAAATCCCTGTTTGAATTAAAGATATTTATTATTAATAATATTTTCACTGGCTGTCATATCAGTTAGATCTCTAGGTTACATTTCACTGGTCTTAGAAAATAGTTTAATGAAAATGATGGGGAGGGGTGGGGGGTGGGCTGAAGCACCTCTCCTATGAAGACAGGCTGAGAGAGTTGAGGCTTGAGAGTTGAGGCTGAGAGCTGAGACTCTTTATCAGGGAGTGTAGGGATAGGATGAGGGGCAATGGTTTTAAACTAAAAGAGGGGAGATTTAGATTAGATATTACGAAGAAATTATTTGCTCTGAGGGTGGTGAGACACTGGAACAGGTTGCCCAGAGAAGTTGTGAGTGCCCCATCCCTGGAAGTGTTCAAGACCAGGCTGGATGAGGCTTTGAGCAACCTGATCTAGTGAGAGGCGTCCCTGCCTGTGGCATGGGGTTTGGATCTCTAAGGTCCCTTACAACTCTAACCATTCTATGATTCTATTATTGCACAGGACAGCATGACTCAACTCATAGCCTGGATCAGCCTTTGGATCACTTCCATCTGGGTGGCTTACCTCTCGCTGAAGTGTGCTGCAATCTCTGTGGGAGGCACTGCATTGGCTCCAGGTCATCTGTGCCAGGCAGGCATTGCACTGCCTTCAGTAGCCGGAACTGGGACAGCACATGGCAGCTGCTCTCCGAGAGACAGACACACTGGCTCAGGGTCTTCCTAGGAAGGTGGGAAATATGCCATGGTGGAAACCGTGGCAGAGTTCAGCCTCAAAATATAAAATCTGGTCTAGATGGGAGATTCCGCTTTGAGAAGTTCTGGCACATATGTTTCATGCCCACAGCTGATACCTGCTCATTCAGAGAAAAAGTAGAGATGGATTTAAGAATTAGTAAAGTCACAAGGATATTTTTTTTTTCTGGATACTCAAGTCATTCACTCAGACCTTAAGAAAGGTATCTGAAATAATAACTACTTGTAGAAAGCCACAGGTGGGTATGCAACTTCCTCCTTTGTCCATCTCTTCCTACTCACAACTTGAGGGAGGAAAAAATATGCACCTGGGGACCCCCAGGGGACCTGCCACAAGGCGGGCATCAGGCCTTCTTATTTCTCCTCTGCCTGGATCATTAATTTACTCTGTGACTGTAAACAAACGTCTCACAAATCTTGAGCCACAGTAGTAAAATAGTGGTGAAGGTCCATCTAGCCCTCAATAAGTTATTGGCTGCTTTTAGAATCTCCTGAGGAGTTCAGGACCATCCTGCAAACTTGACAGCTCCACAAAACACAAACCTAGTTCTTGGCCTGTGGCTAAGGGTTTTGGCAGTCCTACAGATAACACTGGCCACTGGGCCCTTCTTTAGTTGGTAGGAAGAAAAAAGACATCGGCGATGCACATCTCAGCCCAGATTTGTGTGAGCTGTCATGCTTATCATTACCATTGTTCATTTGCTGCAAAGCAGGTGTTAGTTCAGAAAAAAACATAAAAGCTGCATTCTGGGTTGTTTGTTCCTCGTTAAAATGATCTGGGCCCCTGTGGGCATGTGTTGTCTTAATATTCTGGTGCTGAGAAGTGCCACATTTTCATAATGAAAGCTGTTGCAGGAAAGCAATTCCGACCTCAGATAAAAGGAGAAGATTACACTTGCCACTCGAGTTATGGTATTAGAACAACTGATTTTATTTGTTTTCTTTTTATTTTCCCTGTCAGCTGCTGCTGAACCTCTGTGCAATGTTCTTCAGAGATGTTAATTGTATTTTGTGTGTCTGGATCCCCCTAAGAAATGACAAACGTTTTCACTCACAAATTAGATGTCTCTTTTCATTTAAACACCAACAAGGAAAGCTAATTTAAGAATGGCAGAGCTGTTGTTCCAGCAAAGACCCTGATGTGTGATAGAAGCTGACAGATTTAGGGACATAGAGTAAGAAACTCTGTGTTGGGAATGTAGATCTGTAAGATACTCATTTAATTTCTACCTCAGCTGTTTCACAAGTGAAAAAAAGGGTCACATCTATGCAGCAGGACACGGCAATAAAGTAACTTCATTCAGTGTTCAAGGGTACAGTCACAAAATTTATGTCCATCATTGAAGCAGACACAGCAACCTTTGGGCAAAGTTCCTGGGGACAAACTTGAAGGCTTTTTCTAGATCTTGAAAAGGAGGAAAGAACTGGTAAATAGCATGCAAAGACATGGGGAGAATATTGATTACTTGAGTACATGGATCTGTGCAAAGTGGGATGTAGGGAATGTATTGGTGCTACTCCAACCAGTTTGGCTGCTGAAAGGAAAGGGAAGATGACCAGAAGAGACCCTGCTGTTCTGGCAGAGGCACCTAGAGAACTTCACTCAACATGAGCAGATTCATGCTTGAGTTGCACCTGAATATAGTCATTTAGCTCTGTGAACTCAAGGCCAAATCTGAGTCTGACAGCAACACAAACAGGTATTTCAAGAACCGCTTCTTTCCCCATCCTAGTTACTAGGACTTCACGATGGCTGAACAGAGATGCAACACAGTTGTTCAGCAGGTGTTAATTCTCCCAATTCTTCACTCTGGTGAAGAAAAAACAACAGCATGGTATATATCCTTCTTTCAGGCAGCTCTCCCTTCCTGCCTTCTGATTCTGTGTGACCAGATTGCCTGCAGAAAAAGAGCATGCAAACCTCAGGGAGGCAGTGGAATATCTTCTTTGCAGGTCAGTGTCCAGCACATGTTTCAGAGCTAGAGTTCTCCCACAAGTTCAGGGTCTGTTGCTCATAGTTCTCCTTTTTTTCCAAGCTGGTTTGGGTGGGCTCTGTGCAGAGGCAGTTTTGCAGCATTTAGGCAGCAAACACTTTCTGATAGTGTTTGTGCTCCCTTGTGAAAAGTGCAAAAATCCTTAATGAGAATCACAGTGTTCATCAGTAAATGCTTGAAGTTGACTCCAAAATGTGTGTCTTAGCCTCATTTTTCTTGCCCTGATGCTCAAGACAAATGAAGTCGTCCCATAGTTCTGCAGCGGGACTGCCAGCTGCTGTGGATCCTGCTGGACTGTGGCCTCAGCTTATCCATTGTGGAATGGGCTTTCTTATCTGTAGGTTGGCCAAAACAAGTTTCCAACTTCAAACTTGTCTTTCTCTGTGGTGCCAATAACTTGTCAAATGGGAAGTTTAAAGGAATTTAGAGCAACATTGGTCCCACTTTTTGATTTGTGTCAAGCATAGCATAGATCTTTGTGGAGAACAATGGCATGTTAACAGAAATTAGATAGCCACCAAGCACCTTGTGCCAGTGATCAGCCAGGAGGCTGAAGGGACAGGGACTGCCACACTGTGAAGTCTTTCTGTAGCAGCTGTGTGTTCAGCCCATGACATGAGAGAGTTGCTAAGAGCTCCCCTATTTATTTTCTAGTTCCATCAGGTAATAGGCAGAGCTGCAGGAAGCTAATTTCCAGGGGAGATGGCTCTGGTTGCCTGCATCCCTCAGGGTGTGCCTCCTCGGGCACTGGAAGCTCCCAGCACAACCCACAGAGTGTAAGCTGCGTTTTGGCAACTTTACCTGAGCTAAGTAGCTTCTTCCTCCACAAGTGGTTCTACTGCTATGAGCAGAGTATGTTCTTACCTGACAGAGGAAGTCAGGCAACATCTGGTTCTCAAGAGCTGTGAGTTAAAAGTCTAGCAAGCAAGCTCATTTCCATAAAAATGGAAATGAGTCAGAGAAGGGAGAACCATATTTGAGTGCAAATGCAAGCAATTAGCTCAAAGCCATTACTATAATGGCTAGGAAGATTTTTTTTATTATTATTATTATCATTACTGAAATGCATTAGCAATATCTTTTTTGTAAATGTAAATATACACAGTACAATCCCATCTATCTGCCAGACCATGAAGTAACCCCATTTCAGCGGTACGTGCAGAGGAGTCTGTAGAGGCTCTTAACCACAAACACAGAACAGTACAGAGGAATATGAATGAAGGTATTACCAGGGAGCACTTGAGAAAGGAAACGGTGATTAGGTACCAACACAAATATTTGCTCAAACTGACAGCTGGGCTTTCAGAACAATTTATAGGAATACCTGCCTTCCGGCCTTGACCTCTGCTGATGCCCCTCTTCCTCACAGTATTGCTTTTCTCTTGTTCACCAGCCTGCCCTTCAGAGGATGCCTGGTTCAGGTACAGGCCTCACAAGTCCCATCGTAAGGTATGGCAGCACCAGGTACTTGGTGGTGTGGGCAACAGGTGCCAAGTGCAATGGAACTTATCTGTCAGTCTCAGGGTACTCATGGACAGCCTTGGATTCTTGTTCAAAGAGAATTTTAAGCCCTTTCTCTCCACTTCATCTAATTTTGTTACATTTGTAAATATGTGGGTAAAATAGATGATCAATGAATATGATCTCTTTTGCATGAAAAAAATGTGGTTAAAATGAAAAGGTTTGATTTTGTTCAAGCTGGGAGTATGTGGTGGACTTCTCCCTGACTGTGAGTGGAAGTGGGTTGGTTCTTAGGTTGCTTTTCTCCGTATCTTCTTTTTTTTTCCCTTGAAAACAAAGATAACAAGAGAGGAAAGCCCCCACTTACATACTCTAACAGTTGTTTTAGTTGAACTCAAAGAGCCCAGATCAAGATTTCGGAACCCTCTTACCTACTTACAAGGTGGGCAGTACAACCAAGATCCCACAAAGAACTTTCAGATTTCCAAATGTATTTGTTTGAGGGAAGCTGTAGCATCAGACTAAGGTAAGAGCATGAAGCATTACCTATATGAAACCAGCCTTAGATACACATGGGAGGTTCTCAAGAGTAATTCTGAGATGATCAGTCCCCTGAGGGTGAGACACTGCCCACATATAAAGAAGATCAACTAGTCATGTAACTCAATCCAGTAAGCATGATTACAGCCACCCATGTATTACCAGTGCTTGACAGAGCCTAGGACATCCAGGAGAAATGTTCTGTTGGCAAGCCAGTGAAAGTATCCATGCTTTCTAGATCCTGAGCATGACTTCCTCAGTTATAAATTCGGTACCAAACGGTAGCTGCCTTGACAAATGTTGGCATTTGTGGGATTTTGCTTGTTTGGCTAGTGATAGGTGCTGTGGGGGTATTAAGCTGTGCTCACAGATCTGCAGCTGCCTTGTGGTTTTGGAAGATCTGCCCTATTCCTGATGTAATTTGGTAGAAAAAGACCTGGAACAGCATAGCATTACTGACAGGTGCATCTTCCCTGGCAGTGCCTCGTCCATGCAGAAACACTGAGTGGCTCTTCTGGCAAAGTCTCTGTATACAAGTATAGTTTTATCCACATCAGTAGCTCTGCTAGTATCTGAGCTGTTAGTGTGATGAGAAGGCAATGCTGCATGACAGTCAGCTTGTTTGAAAATATAGGTTTTTGCTTCATTAGACAGGTAAGGCTGAGACTTACAGGCCAGCATGCCTTTGAGTACACCCTCGTGGTTCTCACTGAAGGCAGTAAAAAGAAACAGGCAAAGGTGAGGTGGGACAGGGTATTTAATCCTCTGTACAGTGGTTTCCTCTACAGGTGGGTGGTGAATTCACCATGTTTGGTGCTTGTGGAAGTTCCCCTGTGCATATGTGTGCATGTAATTTATGCCGCCTTTCAGGGGCCTCAGTGGGTCTGAACCTGGCCCAGAGGTGTTACAGAAGACATTGTCCACTGGAGAAAGATGTATCATATTTTATACTTGTTGTTTTGGTTTCAATGAGGTGACAAATGCAAGCTTGTTTTTTATTACTGCGTGGCTGCTGTATTTCTCACAACTGCTTATCGAGGGTTGTCTGACAGAGACAGAAAGTCCTGGGTTGTGCATTTCTGTTATTTATATGCAAGGCCACTCTCTGCAATCCTTTCAGAGAGGTGACTGATGTCTTCAGCGCTGCTGGCTCAGCTCATTGCTCTGCAGAGAGTCCTTCCAGCCCCCAAAACTGCATGGTGGTGTGGGGCACACCCTGTGTCTGACAGGCCCTTGATTCAATGTTGCTTGGAATCATGTACTGAATTTTAGGCACGCAAGCAGCCCCACCAGTTTGTGGTTCAGTTCATGGACGTGGCTGTTTCCATCAAACTTGCATCATGGACCAGCAGAAGAACTTTGGGCAGCCACAGTGTGTGGCTCCATGCAAAGTCAGTCCACACTGATACTGTGGTTGTTTGAGCATTGCTTGGACCTGCTGGCTGTAAGCGCAGAGGGCATCCTGTGACCTGTCATGAGCCCAACAGCTGCTACCCTGCTAAGCAGGGTTGAAATCACAGCACCATGATGCTTTGCTGATGGAAACCTGCAGATGTGGTCCCGGTATGATCTGACAGCAGGAAGGAAGGAAAGTGCCTCTCCTTGCCTGTGGCAGCTTTGCCAAGATGTTCCCACTTGATTCAGTCTCATCTCTGGACTCAGAAAAAGGGGGCTGGTTTCTGGGATGGGTTCCAGAGAGCTGGGGCACTGGCTGGGTGGCTGCATGATCTTAGTTGTCCTATATCCAGTTTACCTTTATGAGAGACATCTTCCACTCCCCATATGTTTTCCGTGTGGGAGTGGGAGAGGTGCTACTCCAGCATAAAGATTCTGAATGGACACAAAACACTCTCTTGACCCTCTTGCTGGTGATCAGCTGCCCTGCGCTGTTTCAATGGGGTAAGGACTCCATGCCAGCTGAGGGAAATGCATCTGCTCATTGTGTTCACCACAGAAAAAAAGTGGTGACACTTGCTTTGAGAAGAGAGTCCTGTGTGGTGAGTCTGGATGGATTTCAGAAGTCAGTTTGTGGACCACTGCTGGAGCAGGGAACACCAGCATGAAATAGGAAGAGAAGGTTGCAGTTCATTTCAGCTCAGGATGGACATCAATTACTGACACAGTCCATTAGTGGATCTGTTTGTTATACCAACTTAATCGCGTTTTCAGAAAGAAAAGGGGAAAAAATAATCAATATGCCCAGTTCATTTTAAAACGATAAATAACCACAGGCCTTTTTCCTGCCTCATTTATAGTACTGGTCTTGGCTGGGAGAGTGAAAGGTGCTGTGCTGTTTGGCCAGTTGGAACAGACACCATGTCTCTCTTTCAACTCTTCCTGCCTCCAGGCACTGGAAAGAGGTCCTGCTTCTCCAAGATGATGCACAGGTAGAGCAGCTGCAATACCATTCTTTGACCTAAGCTTTCACATCTGCCATTACTCCTTGCTGCAAGCTGCTTTTTCTGCTCTGGTCATTTGAGCATAGCAGACCCCAGCACTCACTACCCCAGTCCATGACCACAGAAATGATTTCCTCTATTCCTTATATCTAAAATAAGTCACTGAACTGGAAACTCTGATGCTTGGTGCAAAGACTGTGAAGGCAGTGAGTAAAAACTCACGCACACAGTCCTTGCCTTGGTGGCAATGGTACAGAGGGACTACATGTCCACATTGGGATACAACGGTCAGATGGAGAGGGTGAGCAAGAACCACACCAAGCCCAGACTTCTAGACCAGAGACTACCCAGTGCATGCATGAACTACGCACATAGTCCAGAAGAGATCAAAGAGCATTTATTCTGTATGCTCTCATGTAGCACAAGACACAGTATATGAAACAATCACACGTATGAAACATGGTTTATTTCTTTTTGCTGTGCTTTAAGAGTGTAATTACCACCATCACCTTTCTCTGAGTATTCTCATGAGTTCTCTGAAGTTGTTGAAAATACATGGGACTGGCTGGGAAATCACATGATTAATAAGAAAACAATAAAAGCGTTGTTTTGGCTTTTTTGTGTGTTTGTTTTTTAAGACCTGTTAGGTTTCTAAGTCTGTTTTATCTCACTGCAAACAGAAGGAAAAGAAATGCCCCTAAAACTAAAAAGAAAGCTGCAGATCTAGGTGGTAGGCCTTTGAGACATACTGTAAATATTGCAGAAATTACGATGAGCTCACAGCAGTTTGAGAGAAATATCTGTCTACTTAAAATACAGCCTCTTGGAGATCAGGCCTATAATTTAAACTTGTGTGTGGAGAAATATGCTGTAAGTGCTTTACAAATTATAAAGATAATAATAACAATTAATAATAGATGAAACCTGAAAAAAAGATGAATCATTGCATTAGAGAATCCAGCAAAAATCTTTTGTTTTTTGTCAAGGATCCCATGCTGACACCTGCATCTACTACAGCAGCATATGCTGCAAAAATGCTTTGAGATAGGGCTTGGTTACAGAGATTTACAAATTGGGTGATGGGAATCTGGGCCGCAGCATGACAGCCTCATGAATCAATAATAAACCTCTCTCTGCCCAGCTTGCTGAGCCTTGAAGCAAATGTCATCCTTGCAGAGGTAGAACATAGCTTGGCTACATGGCAGTGGTGCATTTGGTCCTGGTATGGATTGAACATGTGGGAAGGATTTTGGAGAAACTAGCATTACAAAGGGGAGTCTGCAAGGACCATGGTTGTCAGTCATGGAAAAGACCTAATCCTGATCCCCTGGTCTTTACAGGCAATTGAACAGAGAAATATATTCCCAATGTTTTCCATGGGAAAATGAATGGGCTCTCTGTAGGCTTGCCTGTAGCCCTAGGAGAGGCTCTGCATGCCAGCCTCCCCTGGCCGGTCCAGGTGCTGCAAGCAGACATCACCCTGCCTGCTCACGATCGGGTGCATTTGTCCTCAGAGAGAGTTTATCATCCACATGGAAGCCCACAGCATGTTGCATTCATAATGCTGATCGTTCCCCTGCCCGGGGCTTGAGCTCTCTGAGCTCTGATCCCAGAGGGAATAACACAGAGTGCAGATGCCGAGCAGAGGGAGCACGTCTCAGCTTTGCCACTAAAGCAGAAATCCCAGCTAAACGGCTAGAAAGTCTGCCCAGGGCTCACCTGAGGGCAGAAAAAGCCAAAGGTGTGTAGAAACATTGGATGTATGGTAGCATTTCCCATTCCACTGTTAGCATTCTTTTAGAGACACATTTATGCTGGGTTGTTTACTCTGAACTGAGCGGATCTGTACATTGGAAATAGATTTTTTGTTGTAGAAAGGTTCTTTTTACTACCTTGAAAATGTAAAGGACCCATAAAATAATAATAAATTGCATTTTTTACTATGTGAAGTCATCTTTACATTGCCAAAGGGATGAAATTGGCCTGAGTGTAAAATGAGCCTTAAACCTAAATTGCAAATTGTTTACTCTGAACTTCTGTCATCTCTCGGAGTACAAGATCTTGAGATCTGACTCCATGCTTCTTCAGTTTCTGGAAACTGCTCAGCAGGTGTGACCAGCTACAGTAAACGTGCAATAATTAAGTACAGCATGATGAGTTACAGCTTGGCCTTTGAACTGGTTTGAAGAGACAGTGGACACAGCGCCCAGCTCAGAGCTCATTATCTCTCAAGTGGACAGAACTTATAAAATAGAAGTTATCAATACAAAAGGTACTGCAGAAAAATTCTAAACTGGCCAGAGATGCAGGGAGATTTTCGTACTTCCACTCTCTTGTTTTGTGATTAAATTAACTTTTTTTTTTTCCATTGGAAAATTCTCCCTTATTACATAATGCTTTCCTCGTTGCCTCAATGCAGTTCTTAGGCTATGTTTCAGTTATACGAAAGAAAGGTCTTTAAGCATTTCCACTGCTTTTCTTCCCCAGCTAGATAGAAAGCTCCTTTGCCTCCTTTTTTTTGGTGTTTGCATGCAAAAAGATGTTTAAGCTCCAATTTAATCCTTTTTTCATTGAGGTGGAAATCTTTCCTATACTTTTGTTTGTACTGCATCTTTTCCTTCTTTTTACCCTAGAAAATTTCTTTGCCATCCCTCCTTTTGGGCTGATATTTCCATTAGGGTCTACTCCAGGCTTCACTATTGCTCTGTTTTTCTGCTCACAGCCTCAGAGACTTTTAGCACAAGATGGTGAAAACAGTAAAAGAAAGAATATAAAATTTCCGTAACTAATATTATTAGTTACTGCAACTTTTCAGGATGATGAAATACAGCTGTTGGCAGAGCAAGAGCATGCAGGAGACCTAGTCTGTGGTCCTGTCTGTGGTCACTATGACCAGGCTCTGCAGAGACACAGGGCAAAATAGTAGCTGTTGCTTCCAGATGCAAAAGAAATCTATGTTTATACTATGTGGTCCAACATGGAGAGGGGTGGCACAATGAAGAAGGTACAGTCATTGCAGTTTTAGCATGGCAGGAAGGAGAGACTCCACTATGGAAGGACATTTCTGTTTCTGAGCTGAAACCTGGGGCACAATCAGCCCGTAATGGACTGGAAGAGAAAATCAACTACATATAAAAGTCATCTGGATTTAAAATTGAACCATACTCAATGAGAGCATCTCTCTCTATCCACCATCTCTGTGCTCACCTCGGTCCCAGTTACTCAGGGCTTTTAATGCAACCTCTTTACAAGCTCTTAACTGTGCTTGAAGGAAGAGTGAGAATGGGAAAAAAAATTTGAGGTCGTTTCCATAGCTATATCTTCTTTCCCATAATCTGAATGACAATCTGACACCAAAGTTTCTATTGTCAGCTGTTCCTGAGAGGGGGTGAGGGAAGAAAAATTTCTTGAAGTTTCCAATTACAACTGTAATGCTCTCCGCAGAAGAGAAAGCAATATCTGTCTGTAATGCAGACAGGTTGAAGCAGAAGATGTGGAAGAGGAATAATAGAAATGAGAGCGTGACACACACATATAGAGGTGTTTCTGAAGCCTATCCTCCAGTGATTCTCTGTCATTATTTGCTGAAAAACTCAATTTACTTGTTTAGGGATGAAAAAAGAAAAGAACAAACAACCCAAACCCCAGAAACAAAGAACTGTTTGGGTGGAGAAGGGGAATGTTCTTCTTCCCATCACTGTCTCCAAGGTTTTTGGAAAGCTGATTCTTTTCATGCAGCTGGACATTCTTGTGGGTATCTAACAATATAAAACACCTAATGACAGGTAGCAGCTGGCATACTTTAAGTTTATCAGAAAGTTGGTACTACTACAGCTCTTAGACCTGACTCCCATCTCAGTTACACTAACAAAGTCAGGCCCTTGCTCTGTATCTCTCCTCGGGCTGCCAAGGACAGAACCTGGTTTGCTGCAGGCAGTCAGGTTGTGGATCATCTTTCCCATTTCTCTGACTGAGAGAAATACTTGCCCATGTCTGGAGGGAACATGATCAATGTGGTAAAATCGGTAGCGTGCAGAAAGTTGGAGGTTCCTTCTTTGGACACCTGTAGCATTTTTGGGCTCCCATTAAAGAAACTGAAACAAAATCAGCAACCTTTCCCCCTCCACTAATTTAGCCTTACCCTATTTGTTTTACTGCTTCCTGAGGGTTTTTGTAACTAAGTGTTACAGGCTGTTTGAATTATCAGATGCAGTTGCAGGTGATAAGCTGATGACTTATAAGGACAATTAGTGCAATCAGCACAGACACCAGGCACAGCTTGGTTTTGCCAGAGTGGTTTATGGAGAAATGTTATCAGCTTAGACACTGTTCTTTCCACAGCTTGTTTTAACATTTATTTTGAATCTATTTTTTTCTAAAATCCTTTATCCTGGTATCTCTCCATGGAGTTGTCTCCACCTGTGCCGAGAGTGTCAGTGCTGTAACTGTACCCAAGGACAAGGACAACAGAAGTTTTTCAGTTAACACCATAAAGCATTCTCTGCTCCACTGTTTGGATGAGAAGCCTTACATGAGCTGAACACAGTGTCAGTTGTCCCAGAGCTGAGTGTCAGAGAACAATGGGCACTTCACAGAGCTCATTTCTGGGAGCTGCCAGCTAGTTCTCTGTGCACTGGCAGCCAGGGTACAGCCTTGGTAGTTTACGAACAATGGGTGATGTCTTGAGAGCTGGCTACATGAAGTAAAGCAAACAGCAATGTCCATCCACAAAGAAGGGAGGCCAGGGTGACCGACGGCTTCCCCAACATTTCATCTGTTTTGGACTTCTTGGGGTTGATAAAAGCTCTGGCACAAAGTGAATCAATTCTCTTTCCTCTGCCTGGCTTGGTCCTGCCTGTTTTTAATTCCTGCCTCCCTCCGTAAAAGCACTGTAAAGAGGCAGGATTCACATCCCAATATGGGTCCATCTTCAGTAGCAGTCTTGTAAGGTGGTCTGTTACGCAGTAGCTGGAAATGTGAAGGAAGAATGCTTAGTTTACTTCTTCATTTCTGCTTTGGAGATTTTTCCAGCTTGTTTCCTGAAATGTGGGGAATTCCAGGAATTTTCATGCTTTTTCATTGTCTCGCAGGCACCTGCTCTTTTCCTGTTGGCTCTGGCCTTGCAGCCAGGTAGGGCGGGTGAATCAAGCCAATGACAAAGCCAAAAAAGTTGTTTTGTAGAGTTTGCCACTTAGTTTAGTTTGGGAGCTGCTCTGAACCAGGTTGAAAAAAACAAAGAAAATCTGTATTTCTAGCAGAAAGACTTGCTGGGATAATTACAACTCTGCCTATACTGACCAGCCTCCTTCACTACACATGCAGCTTTCAGATATGTTGAGCGACAGCTTCTTTGGGCTTTATCCAAGGGACTGGGATGTACTTTCCCTGCACCTTTTGGCTAAATGGAAAGAAAACAGCCTTCTCTTCACACCGTGTGGCATGAAGCCTGTCTTGCAGGAACTGTAAAAGCCACAGTCTAGGGTCTGTCTCTGCTTAAGTGTTTCAAATCCTGACCTGGAGTATATATGAATCTGTATTGGAGACCTAGCAGTGACTATCAGGTTGTACTCGGGCAGGTTCTGGGTGTCAGAGCCCAGGAGCAGTGCACAGTGATGGACACATGAGTTTGGCAGCAGGGAAGCGTCTGCTCAGCCACAGGGTTCACAGAAGAGCCTGACCTTTTTCTTTATGCTTAGACAGTGGCATGCACCATATAAATTGGTTAAAATTCCCTTTACTGAATCTGAGGCAAGTGCAGCCTAAATACTCTGATCACTAAAGATGGCATTTTGGCTCCAGCATGCTGCCTTGGTTAAAATGCATAGAATTCTGGGCTGGTAGGCTGCTGCTGGGAACAAATTTGTTTCAGACTTAGTCCTGTACTGCTGTGAGCTCAGTGCAGCCATATTGTGCACTGACAGAAATCTGGGGAGATTTAATGGGAAGTGTAAGTGATTCAACCCTAGGGCCTGAGAAATTCTCCTCTAATGCCAGTTTTCCAGCTGAGTAGTACCTTTACTTTAGTGGAATTACCCCTGATTCATACTAGTGTATGTATAGGTCTTGGAAACAAACCAAACTGGGGCTGGTTTTGGGTCTGACTTAGTTTGATGCTCATGTTTTAATTTTCTGAGTGACTTGGATGCAAATCCTATTTTCTTTCAAACCCCCAGACTCAGGTCCATGGAAATATGGTTGGGATTTCAGCCCCATCTCTGACAGCCTGTCCTGTCTTAGTTCACCATTCATCTTAAAGAAAGCGTAAGCCTGAACAGCTGGTGTCACTGCGGAAAACAAATGAAATTTGAAGAATGTGTTAGATTTAAGATCAGAGATAGAAACTGGAATGATGAAAGTTTTACAAGCCCAGCTCGCTTTGTTAACAGCTCAAGAGAGGAGATATCAATTCTTTTAATGTGATTTCTGCCCTAGTAATGTTCCTTTAAGAAGAGCAAGGCATAGTGAGATACTGTAAGGCTTCATTCCCGCTGATGGGATCTTTGCTGTGAGCGTTGTTATTCTGATCAGCTTTGACATCGTATAAAATAGCACTTATTCTCCAAGTAATCCTAGAAGCTCTTCAGAATTCATGAGGTTTAAGTCCAAATAATTACATTTATTGATCTCTGCTATGTGAAGAAAATTTCCAATTTATTGCAGACCTGTTTGGTGCTGGACCTCAAATTAGGCCATGTCAGGAATTTCTCTTTTTCTGTCTCTATTTTTTGATGCTTTTTTTGGGCTTTGAGGTTGTTTGCCTGATAATAACGGCTGTCAAAACTGTTGTCGCTGAGCAGGTGAACTAGGATGTCTGGTTCCAGCAGCAGGCCCCGGGCCAGGAAGAGCCTGTGGTGGTCCAAAGGGAGGAGGTAGGGATTCAAATCTGCAGCTCACATCACTGATGATCTGCTCCCTATCCTGCCATGGCTTTGTGGAGGGAGGCTGGTGCTAACTGCTCTGGTTTCCTCTGGAGAATGAAACAGGGATAGTACTCCAGTACAGTGAGGTTAAAGCCCAAGCACTTGGAGAACCCTAAATTCACCCTCTTCCCAGAGATTTCTTCTCTAAGAAAAGGAGCCCGGTGTTCCTGCTGGACATGCCAGAACTGAAGGGGAAGCGCCAGTGTGGATTGCGAGTGGCTAGAAGATCCACTCATGCTGCATCTCTATCTACATTAATTCCCAGGGATATAGGATCTTAATCAGCATTTGCTGCTCTGGAGCTTCTTTAAAGCACAGGTAGATTAAAAGTATTTGCAGGTAATCCTCATCCCCTTTTCCTAAAGGAGCCCACAACTACAGTTGGAGAGGAAGACTCCACACCTGAAAAGCAGGTGTAGTTATATGTCAGGCCTGAGGTGCACAGACATAGCTCCAGGTGTACATACATGTACCTTGGAAGAGATGAAATCAGGCATCAGAGAACTCATCTGGGCAGCACAGTGCTGTCAGGACCAAACTTTGGTTTTGGAGTCACCTACAAGAGGTCAGCTTCTTGACATACATGTTTCTGCTTCTGAAGGTCCCTGAAAAGAGCAAAACACTCAGTGTGAGCTTGCTTTGAGTGTGGAAGTTGTCCAGGTGCTTAAAACAAGCATCTTTTACAGAGTTTGCTAGCTCAGAGGTTCAGATGCCAAAACTGACGTGTGTAAAAACCACAGCAAAAATAACAGAGATGTCTTAATATGTGCTGTATCAGATATTGGCTTTCTGTTAAGGGAAGCAAGGACTCACAAGTTGCTGCTCATTCTTTCCCTTGCTGCTGGGCTCTGCACCAAGCCCTTGGACAGAGAGGCTTGGCAAGGGCTCCCTGTGCTGGGATCACTGGTCTGGCCTGGCAACAGCCACAGGAAAACCATCCCAGTGGCCTGTGTCCATGTATCTCCTTGCCCTCCTGCTTCAGCTGAGTAGTGCAGGCTTCGCTGGGGCTGGTGAGAGATCCAAGAGGGCAGGAAGGGGATGTTTGTGCTGCAGGCGTCCTGTGAGACTGGAAGGTTTTGGCAACAGTTTAATAAATGATGCCTCTCCTCAAATATGCCTTTAAATTTAGATCTCAGTTTAATAAGGCACTCCTCACATGTTCTTTCAGGGCACATGTATTATTTAAAAAACATTTATAAAGGATTAATGTACTCTGGAGCCCCACTGACACAAATCTCTGTCATTTCCAGTGCCAAAAGCCAAAACAGTCCAGCTTATTCTAAGAAACCCTTTTCATCTGCGTGTTTATCTCTAAATCTGGCAGTGGGAAAAGTGCTACACTCACAATCTTTTGTTTATCTACAGGACTCCTTTGTTTATCTAGTAAATAGATACAACCTGAGCAGCAGTAATGCTGTCTCTCACAGTGCCCAGTCTATCCTTTCTGTTTTGCCCATGGTTAGCATATTTCATAGAATGGTTAGAGTTGGAAGGGACCTTAAAGATCATCAAGTTCCAACGCCCCTGCCATGGGCAGGGACACCTCCCACTAGACCAGGTTGCTCCGAGCCCCATTCAGCCTGGCCTTGAACACTTCCAAAATATATTTGCACAGAGACTCTCAAAGCTTCTGATAAATTTATGCTGACTTCTGCCGCCTTTAGGTAAAGGTGCCTGCCTTTTGCAAAGCATTTGTGTATCTGCAGGTGTCATCAGCTAGAGGGCTCTTGCAGATAGAGCCATTAGTATTTTCACATGGCAAATAGCTGTGCAACAGAGAGCAATGGGTTTGTCTCCCTCTGTGACCCTGCAGCGGGCTCCCAGAAGCTCCCCCTCTGTTCGTCACAACTGCAAACTGTTGGGCAGGTTTTTTTTTCATTTGGCTGGTGCAGGCAGCCTTTCCTAGTGCAGCTCAATTTTGGCATCCTTCATCTGCAGAAGGAGGGGGATGAAGCCAGAGATGATGGAGAGAAGCTTTTGTGGGGAGCAGCAGCTCCTGTCAGGAGGGTAGAAGGAGGTTTGCATGGAGCCTTAAAACACTCTGTCCTCACACTTCTGGAGGACAGACTTGTGTCAAAAACACCATCTTCAGCTGTTCAGGGCCAGCAGCAACCTTGCTGGGCAGCGGGATGGTGGTGAAGAGCACCTACCCTCTCTGGTCCCATTAACACTCCTTGTGCAGCCCTGTCCTGCTGCAGCAGGCATGCAGCTGGCGTTGGGGTGCACCTGGGTTCCCTCCCCTTGCTCTGTCTTTGCTCTTGCTGACCCGTGGAGCTGCTTTGTTTGGCAGAGTGGGGGACATGGGAGGAGGAGCAGGAGGTCGGTAGTTTTCCCACACAGCTGAGTAGAGAGGTGAGATGAGAGGGAGAGTGAACTGGGCTGTGCCTGCAGTCTCACCCCACAGAGAGATGCGGTGGTGAGACTCACAGTAGCCACAGCCTTCCTGAGCCTCAGGGGCAGGGGTGACCTTCCCAGGCGGTGTCCATACCTGCACATGGGAAGGGTGACAGCCCTTGAGCCACTGGCTGGGTTCCATCTCAGCTGCCTGCTTGCCTCCCTCCTTGTGCTGGGGGTAGTTGTAGGGCCAAGAGGCTGGAGAGCCTTCGCCTTACCATCAGCAATGCAGAAAGCAGCTGGTTATTAACAATCAAGGTTTTGCTGGCACCTAAGATCTTTGCAAATTATTGTTGTGCACTACTCTTCTCCTGCCCTTTCCTTTCTCTGTGATCCTTCCCCCTGGTCTTTGATTCAATAAATCAAAGCTTAATGCCAAATCTTGTTAAATTCCAGCTTTCCTGTTATTCCCTCTGTGCCCTCTGGGAGATGAAAGTTTGGAAATGTGTATAATAATGAGGGTTGTGAGATGTGAATAAAAGACATGAGAAATGTAAACTAGGAGGATGATCAAAGATGATGCATTAGCTCCGATGAGAAACTATATGGTCGCTAATAGGGTGGCCAAGCCAATACAGAGCAAGAGAAAAAAAATCCTTACTGTGGTACTGCAGATAAAGTCTCAGTCTACACTGGGAGGAAGCTGAGGAGAGTGTGTCATGGGGAGGGACCTGTGATATCAGCACTTCACTTTGGTGGCAGAGGTGCATGATCTCAGTTCTTGAAGCAGATGAAGGTCTAAAGAATCCAGAATTAGTGAAAAAATATCCTCTCATGTTTTCATAAAAAATAGTAAGAAGTATTCTTATTTCTTTCATATTTTGTTGGGGTTTGTTTTTTTGTTTCTTTGTGTTTTTTTGATTGTTTTTTTTTGTTTGTTTTTGTTTTGTTTTTAATTGAGAAGAAATAACATTAGTTATTTTGCTTTTATCTTTTTCTTGTTTTACTGCCATCTTTGAAAATTGACAGGGTAACAAGTTTTTACTTCTAACTTGTTTACTTTTCTTTCCCCTGTTCACCTGCTATTTTCATTTTCATCATCCTATTTCTTTTCCTCAGGAGGGTGAAGGGAAAACAATAGAGTGCATCCAACCCTCCACTAACCTCTAAAACAGATATGATGACAGAATGTATATTTTTTTTAAATTTATTTTTTAAACATCAAAACCTCAAAAGGGGAAAAAAGTTCTATTTCCACTGGAAGCCTTTTTCTGGTAGCTTTTTCTAAAACATAGCTTTCCTGTTTTCCAGGCCAAACCATGCTGTGTCCTTCACCATCTCCTTCAGTGCTGTGCTTCCTTAGCTTTTGCCTTGCTTGCAGCTGTCTTCTATGTTTTCATCTGCTTTGTTCTTCATGTTTGGTGCACAGACTTCAACACCAAACTACAGCTCAGCCCTCACTGGGATGGATTAGTGCAGAGAGATTTCCTCACAATTTTTGCAGATGACAAGAAGAGTTGCCATAATGAAACCGAATTCACCTTGATTTTGCATATCACTGCATCTTGAAATACGAGCTTCTAACTTATCAGATATTCCCTATCTGATGTCTCAGCATTGGCTTTCTTTCTTTCCAGTTTCATATTTTGTTGAAGACTTTATTAAATTGTGACTTGCTGACCGTTTCTCCAATTTATTGTGATTATTTGGAATTCAGATCCTGTTCTACAAATGTGCTCTTAAGTTGGAGCGATCAGCAGATTTTATAATGCACGCTCTCTTCCTTTGTTCAAGTTACTGATGAAGAACTGGAATAGATCCAGGACTGGGACAGATTCTTTGGGGATTGAGATGAAATCTCAGACTGGTAGTTAATCACTGACACTTTGTCTGTTTCAGTTTTTTTTCTACCTAGTTTCACTGACAGGCAATCTCATGTAGGTCAGTGACCCCCCACACCATCACCTGTGAATTGCTGAGGAGCCACAAAGCCATAGCACACAATCTGCAGTCAATCCAAGGAAGTATTCTTCCTGATGAATGTTTTTTTTTTTTCTGTTAAAAGTTTAATGGTAAGATGTTTGCAAGGGAATTTATGGCCAGTTATGCTTAAGGGTCCAAAAAAGCTCAAGTGCTGTTAAGCTAGACTGCAGTTCCTTGGTTTGCTTATGGCCATGTGGGACAATATTGAGAGCTTTGCTAAAACATAAGTTTCAACTACTTCTTCCTTACCCACAAAGCTGGTTACCTTGTCAAACAGGAAAATTAGTTTCCTCTGGAATGAACAACAATTTGACATCCTTTTTGTTGAAATGAACAAATGAAATGATATTTTTTCTTGATAAATTCATTATACTGAGCTGGCTTTTATCAAGTGGTTTTCCTTTGGGTTTTTTTTAACATTGATCAGCTAATAGTCTGTGCTAGTGCTTTTCCAGAGAGACTGACTAGTCTACATTTTTTCATGTTCTCCTTTTCTCTTTATTTTAAATAAAAGTATTGCATTTGTGTTTCCTGTATCTCCTGGGATCTCTCCCATACCATTAGGGATGATTTCTGAAAAGATCAGAGATTTCTACAGCTGGTACCTTCAATGCTTGAGTGTAGATTTCAGAGGCACTGATAATTTGACCATAGCTCATTTATCTGAAGAATGTCATCTTTCTGGCTTGCATTTCTTCCCCTTGTTTGAATTAATTTTTGGAGTTTGTTATGAAGCCTGAAGCAGAGATGGATTAATCTACTTCATCCTTCTCTATATCAGCCATTATTTCCTCTTTTTCCATTAAATAATAGCCTATATGTTCTCTTTTTCTGCCCTTGCTGATATACTAGCACTTTTACTTGCGGCTTTATGCCCGTTACTAATTGTAATTAATTTTGTGCTTTAGCATTTCTGATTTTTATGCTGCTCTTTTATGCTGGTCCTTAGCTTTGTGGTCTAGTTTTCACTTTTTCTGTAATTTCTTTTTGATTTTCAGGTCCCTAAAGAGCTCTTGACACAGATATAATGGTCTCTTATTCTTCTTCCTATCTTTCTATCACAATAGGATAAGTTGCCATTGTGCTTTAACATGGTCTTTCTCAGTAACGGCCAATTTTCTGGCTCTCCTCTATGCTTAAATTGCCTTCTCAAGAGACCTTATCTACCATGTTGGTGAGTTTGTTGGAGTTTGGGAGTGAAAGTCTGCATTTTCCTTGGGCTCCTGCTAATTCTGCATCTCTTTCAAAGAGCAGAGGCTGCCAGTATGTCAGAATTACTGCACCCAGATGACTTCCCAGCTGAGATTTTTAACTAGTAGCTACCTACTGATTGCAATGAGGCCTAGGAAAATGACTCCGTGAGCGTCTTTCTTCATTGTTTGAAACAAATTCCCCAAACATTTGAACAACCTGGCATATTGTCTATCCCTGCTCTACTCCTTTTCTAATGTCTCTAATGCCAGATGAATATTGTTGCCTGCTGCCAGCCACGGTTCTGCCCTTTTGCTGTCTCTGTTAATTTATATACGCAAAAAAGCCAAGCTTCAGCTTCTCCTTGGCGAGATGGGGTGCAGCAGCATTTTCTCATGATCATAGCCTTATTTTTGTCTTTGCCGTGTTTAAGGAAATTCATAGACTGGCTGCTTTTTTTTTTTTTTTTTGGACTTCAGAGTCAGGTTATGTGTGCAATCCTCCCTCTGCCAATCTTTACCTGGGCAGTCTATTCCTTCCCATCCCAGTATGCTGGTGGTACCCCATCATCAGTGACCTGTGGTGTGACTGCCTACCAGGAGCTCCCATTCTTCCTTGCTTATCTCTTGTACAGGACACTCACATGCTCCACAGGCAGCCCTCACACCTCCCTCATCAGACATTTCACATCTTCCATGCAGCAGGTCCTTCTCCTTTTCCTTGCCAGTAAGTTTTGGTCTCATCTCTTACCAACTCAATGAAAAGCCACCAGCACCCAGAAGTGAGCAGATGGGCCTGTGAGAGCATGCTTTTGCTGCTTACTCGATTGATGATTGATTACCTTTCCTGCAGCCACCTGCATGGTACTGGGAGAAAAAACTGGTCCTATAGATAGCTAAAGGACAGCACGAGTCAGAACTGTTAAATGTTTTTCACACACAGCATAAAAAAGCTGAAGCATTTTAGTGTCTGCCATGAAATTTATTATTTTCCAATACACTTAAAATGCTTTGGTTTACAAAACATCCACTTTCTCTCCTCTTATTTTTCCTTCCCCGCTTCTGGAAATTGCCCAGTAGTTTTGGGCTTTTTGGTTTTTTTGGTGCTGATTTTTTTTTTTTTTACAATAACACCCTTAAAACATAAAGAAAAAGACATTTCTCTAGCTAAATACCTATTTTTCAGTAAAACGGCTTTTCTAGGAGGTATTTAGCTAGTGCTATAATTTAGTCATTTCCCTCTGCTAAGTACAACTTACCCCTATCCTTTCTCTTTGTCTTCTCTCCCTAGCTTCCCCAGAAGGTGCTGGGAATTCATCCTGCAGACCCTGCAGTGATGTTATCAGCTGCATTTACAAAAAGTCAGGCAAATACCTTTGCCATTTTCATTCTCTGTTTAATTTTATCTCTCCTTGTACTAACACGAACAGTTCTCTTTACCTGGGGATGGAAAGAAGGAACTAAGTAAGGAAGAAATAAAGATCCATATAAAAAACCCCCACTAATTGTGGGCATTACCTTCTCCTCTTCTTGTCTTCTGTCTTCCTGGTGCACATACAGGAGAGATTTAAACAGTGCAGAGCAGATCCTCTCCCCAGCTGAAAAGTGGGAAGGCAAGGAAGGAAGTCAGGTGGAGAGAAAACTGGAAAAACAAAACAAAACAAAATGAGGGCAGGGGAGAGGAAAAGAGTACAAAAAGTGAGAAGAAAGAGTGCAGAGAAGGACAGGATGAGGAAAAAAAATATCATTGGAAGGTGTCAAGAGGACCCCCAAAGAGAGAGGGAATGACCTTGTCAGTCTGAAAGAAGACAGAAGACATTGGAGGAAACAGCACTTTCCTTGGGTTTTTGCTTGTGAATGTGTGGCTGAGGGTGAGAAGACACCTGAGAGAACTGCAGTCAGAAAGCAGTCAGGAAGAGAGGGCAGAAGGCTCAGGAACTACAGCCCAGCAAGGCACGGGAAGGCAGAATGGTAACCACCAGGAGAGCTGAGGGAGCTGCACTGGTGCTCTAGAAGGGGAGGAAGGCAGGGGCAGGGGCAGGGGCATGCCCTGCTCCACATCATAAGCTGCTTTTTGAAGTTCATGTCGTACAGCCCATGAGACTGTAGCTGGTGAGTTCAGGATGGAACCAGCACAACCTGCCTGGGCAATCTGCAGACCTGCTCAGCTGTCTCTCTGGGGTAAAGGGTCTCCTTACCTCCTGTCTGAACCTCTCTTCTTTCATCTTTTACCTGTAGTCTCTTGTCCTTCTACTACTCACTGCTGTGAAAAGCCTGGCTCCAACTCCTCAGTCACTTCCCCATAGGTGTTGGGGGAGGCTGTAAGCACTTCCAAAGCCATTCCTTAACCAGGATGAGCTGCAATCTCACATCTACTTCTCGCAGGACAAGTGATCCAACTTCCTGAGTATCCCTCTGCTGAAATCACTCCAAAAGTGGATGTAGTACTCTGGATATAGACTAATGAGTACTGAGGAAAGGGGAATAATCACATCTATCAACCTACTGGTGGTGCTCCTGTTCATGCAGCCCATCCCAGCTGATTTCTGATTTCCCATGACAAATGTCTGCAGTAGTGGTAGAGCTGCTGGAGGAGCTGGAGGAGGGCAGGACAGAGAGGGGAGTCATGCCGCAGTGGTGAACCGCTGGTCATTGCGAAATGCTTGGGAAACCTCAGTATCCTAGTACCTGCTATGTGCCTCTGGATAATGTAATTCCCAGAGGTTTTTCAGACATGAAAGAGAAAAGTCCATGGAGTGTTGTGGTGGACACACAGCTGGGCACTAGAAACAATTTTGTGACTGTCTGCTGGGCAGCTAAGGGACTCCAATCCTATCCTTCATGTTGACTGATTATCTCAATTTTCAGAACCATATTCCTGCATGCCTCAAGATTGCAGCCCATCTTTCTAAGGGGTCCTTCTTTTGCTCTGATCCTATCAGCTAGCTTTTACCTGACTGCACTCTTGCCCTAAACTTCATACCCTTGGGTGTCAGTCTCCAGTAGGGATAGACCACCCATGCCTGATGGCAAACAGATGGTCTTTGCCAGCCTTCACCACAGCTTTTGCCACAGGACACACTGTAAGAGGGATCCACCCTGCATACCAGGCACCTCAGGGACGTGGCAGTGGGACTGTAACTTTGGAGCAGGTTTGTGGGGCTTGCATGAACTCAGGCAGAATCGGCCTGTGGTTTGAGTTGCTGAGGCTTCTGGTTGGGTCTCCAGCATTTTTGCTGAGGAGCTGTGCATAAAATGAGCAGAATGGGACCTTGGCTGCTTTTCCAGCCTGGAAGTGCATGGAGAATTCAAGGCAGCTGAGCTGGCATTTCAGGTGTCCCAGTGCTGCCATGCTGCTGTCCTGGCTGGGACCAGGGTATCTGACAATGAAAGTGCTCATTATTTTTCATTTTTTATTGCACCTGTAACTTCTTCACAGGTTAGTAAAGTCTCATTCTGAGGTCTGGAGATTAGTTCTGATCTGGTCGATATTAGCTTGCCATTGTCTCTGCAAATGACACTTCATTAATGCCTCTGAGAGATACTGGCCACAGGGTCACCTCACTGCTGAGGAGCCTATGGAGAGCTTTGCGCTTCCTCAGCCTGAAAATTAAACATTTGGATGCAGATAGCTATTCTGCTGACGGTTTTTGTTAATGATGAAGAATTACCTATTATGCCAGCGTTGGGTGGCTTTGACAATTCCATTACATATTACTAATAGTGCTATTAATGTAAGGTAGCTTCTCCTCATCATTTGTGTGCATATGTGTTCTCATATACATGTGTGAGAGCACATGGATTCCCAGTGGGAGACAGGGATGGAGACAACAAATCTGTTGGAAGAATCCAGCGGTCACTGCTGCTATCTCTCCCTTCCTCCTGTGGGGAGACCATACCAACAGTGGCAGCGAGTCTGGCAGAGAAAGACCTGTCTGCCTCTCCTGGGAGCAGAAGTAGGAGGGCAGTTGATTGACGGGAAAGATGCTGATGCCTGGTGCTGTGGCATCCTCCTCTGCTGTATGGTCTCTCAGTGACTTTGGAAGCTGTTCCTTCTATTGTTCATCATCACTTTAGTTCTGGTCCCCTCCCCTCTCTCCTAGTCTTTGCTCTTTAGCCCACAGCCAAACAAGTCAGTTTCTGGAACCTGCCCCTGTGTTAGACCACCTCTCTGGTGGAGCCTAAAGCAGTGGTAAAGGGCTGACCAAATCATGGAGGGTAGAACTGCTTTGCCCTTCAATGTCCTCAGGAGCTCATAGGATTAAAAAATGAAATAAAATTCTTGTGGTGCTATCATAATGCAAAAGACATCAATATGATATGCATGTGAACAGCGCAAAAGTGATCCTCATTTCAAGGCTCCCTGGAGATCATACACATGCTCCCTTGAGGGGAGGTGGGACATGGGATTAGGGGGACCACAAGCCAGAACACCTGTGTTTTATGTCAGTTCCCACAGGAAATGTAGGGACATAATTAATCTCCTCCCAGGTGCTGAATGGGCAGGGATGGGTGGCTCAGCCACCCCAGAAGCAGGCAGCCCTGCTTGTCCCCTGCAGCCTAATGGCATGGGGCAGCTACTGCCCAGCGTGTCAGTAGGGTATTACCAGTGCTGAGAAGAGGGGAAGGTGGCTGCTTTCGTTCCATTTATCTAAGACAGGGGGAGAGCTTGCAGCAGCCCTGCCTCTAAGCCATCTTACTGACTGGAGCCTTTAAATACCTGTTGAGGCAAACACCACAAGTATATGTTTATGTGTGTTGACCCTTCTCACCCCTCCAGTGTTTGGACAGTCTAATGTGTTTAGATTTATCCCAGCAAGAGGAAGAAAAGGTGGAATATGTCAAATATGTCTGCTGTCCCTAGAGACCTTTGTTTATACAAGACCTCCTTACTTTCCTATGTACCTGCCTAATTTGCAAGATGTTTAAGAACTGAACTCTCCCATATAGTGCTTCATATGATACTGAGCAGCACCAGGGTATTCCAGTCCTGGCCAGCAACTTGGGAGTTTCTACACTGCAGTATGAACCCTAATATCAACTCTTTACCCTGTTGTCTTCTGCTGATCCAGGAGCAAGACTGCTCTGTGGTGCAGTGTCAGCAGGTTTGTAAGGCACAGCTGCTGTTTCAGGCTCCTTTCTGGGCTCCAGAACTTGCCAGGTTCATCACAGTCCTATAGAGGCCAAGGACACAGCCCTCGCTTGATCTCCTGATCTTTCTTCATAACCCTCTTACAAGGAACATTCTTCTGCTGTCTCGTGCAGTGCTGGGATAGGTGTAAACATGTCAGGCCACTTAGCTCTAGCCTGGCCTTTTCTCTTAATGTCAGTAGGCCAGAATAGGATGAAAATTTCACTTTGTTTTCCCCCAAGATTTTTCTCATGCTGAAACGCATGGGAAGAAGTTCATGAAGCTTCTGAAAAAATACCTCACTCTCTTGTTTCTTTCCTTCCCACTGTTTTGATCTTAAAACGTCTGCAGAAGAAATATGTTTAGAAATATCTTGTGCATCCATGCAGGTGAATTTTTCTGTGTCTTGAAAAATGGAATAACACTTTCCTACAGCTATTGATTGTCATCCCACATCTATGTTGTCCTCCTAACTTCAGATCAATTTGTGCTTTACCAAGCTCTTTGATGTCATCTTATGACAGAACGTTAACTTCCCCCCCTAAAGGCTATTTATCTCTGTCTCTTTGTAAAGTTAGTGAAAACCACAGTACTCTGGACCCCCAAAGTAATACATCTAGTGGAGGAAATGATGAGATAGTATTATGTCTGGCAGTCTTTTTAAACAACTCCTCAGAAATATCAGGAAAAACTTGATAGGCTTGGACAGGAAGGGGGAAACTGAGGATGTTGCAAGAGTCAAGTTTGAAAGAAATCAAAGGAAAGCTTGGAGTTTATATTCTTGGAATGTCCCCTCTTCCTGAATGTATTTACAGATATTTTCCACTGCTACTGAAGGGAGGTAAAATGAATAATAATCCAAGCAGGCTCCCAGGTGGTGGATGGCCATGAGTCTGAATTGGAAGGATAATTTATCTCCTCCGCCACTTTGAAGCCTTTTAGCCTGGGGGAAATCCCTTGTCTAATGAAATTAATTGAATGCGTCTGAAGTTCTGGGTACTTCATTTGAATTTCAGTTTTTCCCTCACTTAGATGTTGCCAGGTATCCACTCACCTCCAAAACGCCCAATGCCAACATAGCATGCATCACACACTGCTCAGTCTCATGCAGAAAAAAATCTCAAGTACAGAAACAGCCTCACGCTGTCTCTACAACTCTCTGTCTATGCTGGCACTAAACTGCATGCACTGCATGCAGTCAAATGATCAAATGCAGTAGAAAAAGTTATAGAAGAAATTGTCACAGCCTATTTTTAAGCACGGAGTGATAACGGCACAGAAAACTTCTGAACAGCCAATTGCCAGAAGGCAGAAAAGTATAACTGGGAAAGGGTCACTCTATTTTCATCCTTTTCTTATGCTGTTCACCTCGATGCTAGTTATTGACAGTTGTTAGAGACAAGACACTGGAGCAGTTTCATCTTTGGCCTGATTTAGAATAGCCTCTTTTACACCTGCTGCTGGCTGAGGACAGTCCAAAGCTCTCGGTGGAAATGATACATCAAACATAAATATCTGATGCCCAATTAAAGCATTCTGTGCTCCCTTCCCAAAGACACTTACAACTTGCAGATCAATCAGACACTGAGAAAACGAGGAACTAAGCCGCAGGCATCCATGTGGTTGTTGCTGCTTGTGTCAAAGCAAAGCACTGGACCATTGTGGGAACACCCTTGCCTGGGTGGGAGCTACCCTGCGCATTGGGCAGGATAAACAAGTGGGCAGGAGCAAGCTGGTCAAAGTATTGAGGATATCAGCACAGAGAGCAGTCTCACTTTAATGTAGTTCTGATGGGGAATGGATGCAGCATTTAATTGACCAAGAGAAAATGGGGGAATTTGGTGATAGGCTGTGAAGTTAGCACAGATGGCTAGACACAGTAAATGAGACAGTGTTATTTCTTCCCTTTTCTCCTGCTACAGGTCCAAAAGAATGCCACTGTCATTTGAATATGCTTACATTTGTTTTCTGTTAATTTTTTTTCTGCAATCTTCTTTTCCCTTCCCCCTCCAAGCTGCAGTCAATTTCTATGCTTTTCCTTTGGAGTGGATTATCTGATTTTATACAGACTTTGTTGTACATGGGTATGAGATTGCATAAAACTGCCAGCAATATGACAGTGGTTTGCGTAGGCATGAATACTGTATTATGTGGATAGCCAGCAACCCGGCTTCATCTTGAATAGATGCGGATTTGTTATGTATAGATGTGTGCTTATTTCCTGAATGCTTATGCCCCCTCAGCTCTGGGAGATTCCAGGAGGCAGTTGTGTTTGCGTGACAATCGTGTTCCAAGGCAATAATAAAGTGCTTGTGCAGAAGCGCTGGCCCTTAGGCTGTCAGATGAGGAAGGTTTTTCTTTTCCCATGTAGGTTGCACTGAAATTGGTAGCGAGAAAGCCAAAATCTGAGTAGCTGAAGCTTTTTTTGTTTGGTGATAATTTTTTTTTTGATTTAATCAAATTTGATTTGATTAAAAATGATTTAATTTTTTTTTAAAGGGACCTCTAGGTGGTATGCTCCCCCCCACTGGTGAAAAACAAAATGGTATTGATAGCAGGCTTCTATTAGCTTCATTGGGAATATGATGCACTTGAATGCATTAAGGTATTTAAATGAGCATCTGGGACTGTACATATCCTTCTTCTGAAGCTTGAAGACACACACTCTTAACTCACTCACTGTAGGAGGTACTGTACTTTTCTGCTGTGCCTCTGCTATTCTATAAAGATATGTGGCCCAATTCATGCATAGAAATATAGAAATCCCCTTCCCCTGTGTCATTTCTTTGCCTTGTGTCATTTCTTTGCCTTGAAGTTGGAGAATGAGCTATGTCTTAGTCATATGCCACAGGGCAGGCTGACCTTCAGGATCTTTTGAAAGGGGAGCATTGCTATGGCAGGGCTTGGCAAGGAAACAGTGGACTTGAATATGATGTATACAAAGAAATCTCCTCTGTGGGGATGTAATATATGTTTCTTATTGAAGTAGCTCAGGAGTTAATTTCTCTGGGTTTGGATATAAGTCCTATTTGTTCCACTTTAGGTCCAGTGTTTATGAGTCTCATCCTGGTGCGCCACATTGCAGACGTTTTTCCATTTAATACATCTTTTCTCATCTGTCATTCCCTGTCTGATACCTTGCCCCAACAGGCACCACTATTAGAAGCAATTAAACAGCAGCCCCATTTTCTGCCTCCGTATTCTGGAGCACTCAAGTACTTAATCACAGAGTGGATCAATATGGATGCCTGTTCCGCCTGCCCTGCTCTCCCCGGGTGAAGAGGCCATCAGCAGCAAGGGTTAGTAGGCAGGATTTTTTTTAAACCTCACCAAGATTAGCCTTGACATTTGCTAGAGGTCCAAGAAAATGTGACACATCCATCCCTCAAAAAACCACCCTTTTCACCTTTTTCTCTGTAAAAGAATATAAACAAGACAAAACGATGCAACACTTTTCCATTATCTGCACCTTTGTTTAAAGAAGCATGTTCTTCCCCAGACCATGTCTAAGCAAAATAAGGCTTTTATAGCAGCCATAAAAGGTTTGCCAGTGCCCTCTGTGAATACAAGGGAATGACCTTGTCCTGGATCTACTATGCACTCTGGATCTACTATGCAACGAGTAAGACAGCTTAATGACAAAAGACTATGCCATCCTGGAGAACTTTCAGCTCCTACTTCTGTGGGGGAAACAGCAAGTCCACCTCAGCTTTGCCAGAGAAATTCTAATGTCCTCTCACAAAACTGCATGGGGAGAGATGGTGCTGATCTCTGCTGCAGGGATGAGGCTAGGTAAGGAAAGGTTTAGAAAGCTCAATGGAGGAGTCTGCAGGGGCTCTGCTACCCCATGTCAGGAGGAGGCTGGGGGACATGTTCAGCAGGAGAGACCCCATCACCAGAAGGGCTGGAAGGGAGGTAGTCCGTGAACAAATAGCTCTGAATGGCTAATTTTTCAGGCTAAAGGTCTTCTCCCCCCCTTCTTTTATTTTTCAGCTGCTACAGAGAACTAACTGCTACCTCTTAGGGAATGGATTGTAATTGATCGTAGGATGTGTAAATCTAGTTGTTGAGTTCATGTGAAAAGGTTCTCCTTTCTCTTCTCTGAATGCACTATAACAGTGGGATAATGTGGGAGTGGCAAGGGAAGGATCTACATATTTTTCTTTAGAGACCTCATTTCAAAAGCTACCTTGGTCATACAGGAGTGGTGTATGATCTGACATAGTGGGGAAACCAGGTCATGAGTTTGGGAGGGTGCTGAGTAGACTCAGATGTAGTAATGGTCACTGTACAACATGGGCTGAAGGGCAACAGTAGAACTAAAAGCAAGTGTTTTCAGGGTTTGCTGTTCATGTACTGCTGGAGTCCTGCTCCCATAAGCAAAATCACTAAAAAGTAATTCCAGCAGAATTGCATTTCTCCTTGGTAAGTGGGATAAAGGCTGACTTAACATGGAAGGTCTATTTGACAGATTCGGCAGCTGAGCAGCCTAATACCTGCAATCAAAAATGATGTATCAGAAAAAAACAGCCTTTAAGAAGAGGCTTGTGGGACTCAAATTTCCTGTAGAAGAACTAAATTTTAACCAAACATTTCTCCAACTGCCGTTGTGACTGTTGGTGCTCCTGCCTGCTCAGATAAAACTTATGGTAAGTAAACCTTGCACCTCTTTCATAGGAAGACAGAACAAGAAGTTGACCTTAGTAAAACTGACTTTATTTCACTCTTTTCTCCTAAAATCTTTTATGTTAGGTGGACTTTTAATATAACTGTTCTCATGCAAACCTGTGTGTGCTGAAAGGGAACATGAGACTGGTGGCAACTGAAGCAGGGGAGAGCCTCTGCTTTCTAGAAACATTCTGTAGCATGAAGATGGTGGAGATTTAATGCCTGTGATCAACAGTCTGGCTCAGTTATAATGTTCCTTCCAGATCAAGCATGACATGTCTTCTGAAAAAGGTGTACAGTCAGGGCAGGAAAGCCAAGAAGCAAAACTTTTTCTATACAGACCAGGGCAGTCCTGTGGCAGAGGACAGCCGTGGAGCTGTGTGGTACTGCCAGGTGCCTCTGTTCCACTATGTCTCCTCAAAATTCTCTTGCTCTTCCTGCTCTTCTCTCTTGCTGCACCTTGCTAGGAATCACTGAACCCTTGCTTCAGCCTGTGATGCTCCTTAGCTAGGAGAATTTCCTGTGCTGCACTGCAACAAATCCATGGCTTTCCAGTGTTGCTGGAGTGATGGATGGGTGGGACCCTCTCTCTAACTAAATGCCATGTGATGACTAGGACCTCTCCCTCTCCTCTGCCACAGCACTTGCTCACGCCTCTTCATGTGGTCTGCCAGGAGCCATGTTTTTCCTCATATGCAGGATATTCTTGCTGACTCACACCTACATAATCCCCTCACTGGCTGACTGCAGTGAGTGTGTTTCCAGCTAATTGGGAATAGCAGAAGGGAGGTGTTTGGCTGTTTGCTCAGATAGTGAGAGCCCCCTGAACTCCTTAGACCACACAGATGGTCAGTTCAGGTCAAGGTGGTTATTTTTGTCTACATGTATTTTTATACTTTGGCTTCTAGGTACCTAAAGATTCCAGTAGTCAAAGCAATAGGACTTCAGATACTGTTCTCTGGATTGTGCATTCCCCTGGATCTTGAGCTGCCTGGATTTGCACACCTGCAAGGATATTTGCATAGATACCTTGCGTATGTGTGACCTGAATGGGCATCCAGCTTAATTTTGAAGAGATTTCTCTGGGGACCTAAAATTTGTTTCCTATAGCTATTACTTTGTCTGCTGCAAGTGTCTCTTAGCTGCCATTTAGAAATGATATTTCCCTGTTTATTATTGCAAATGTAACCAGATTTTAAAGAGAAGTTGCATTAATTGAACAGCAAGGGAACTGCAGAGATCTGTGAACCTTGCTGCTTGGAGTCCCCCTGCTCCTCGCTCAGCAATGAGATGGTCCTACAGAAGCAGCCCCCACCAAATGCCACGTCATGAGTCACCATATGGAGCCAGCGGGAAGCTGTGCCACAGCTGCTGTCAGCTGCAGCCTTCAGGAAAGAGCCATCTCATAGCAAATGATGATGAGACAGGGTCAGGGCATGCATCATTTTTTGTAATGCCTCTTGGTACTTTCCAGCTTTTCAGCCGCCAGGAAAACAAATTGGCTCTGGGCACAGCAAAGGTCAGGGTTGCCATCAGCTAAGTGAAATTGCTGGCAGTAGCAGTACCATTGACATTTCCCTCTGCAGCAGCTGCTGTCAGCACAAGGTGCTTTCATTACCTGTGGGCTGGGCTTTTGTGGCATCATTTTGTATTTCATTTCAGTAAGCGGCACTTCACCATTCATATTCCTGGTGATCCACCCCCCATGGTGAAGCAAGGACAGGAAGAGAAGCTCAGAGAGAGTGAGGTGTTGGAAGTGGCCATTGCTCACAGGGTGGCAGGAGGGTAACCCAGCTGGTTGCAACAACCCTTTAACGCTACAGATGTCCCTCTCACTAGTGCTACCCAGAGGAGTTAACATCTCAGAGCAGGTGTTTGCATGGCAACTTCTCTGATGAGAAAACTGATTTAGTAGGTACCCCAACCCTTTTTTCTCCATACTGCTTCCTATTTCTCCTTTTCACCATTGTCTTTTATGGTCATTATGGCTTTGGTTTTAAACTTTGGTTTTAAACATCCCCTGTTCCTTTGACTCACTACTGGTGCATGCCAGATGTACTGAAATGTCCATAAACAGTCCTACAGCACTGCTGGATGCTGCTACCTCCTCTGGTCTTGCCAGCTGAAATTGATGTGTCAAACCAGGGAATGTGGAACCTATTTCATGGCTCATGCCACTGTTTGTCCCCAAAGGCAGCCTCTGTTCAGTACTAGGTATATAACTCATAACACTGCTGCTTCTCCAGAGAACCAGACCAGACCAGATAGATAGGAACTTGGATGATGGGATGAGGGGTTTGAAAAATAGGGTGCAAGGTCAACCTTCAATTCATGGCAGAAACAGCAGCAAGAGATGCTGTGCAGGGAAAAAGGAGGGCTCTGGGGCTGGTAAACCTGCTGCTGCCAGAGTACAGTTTTCATCTCGCCTGTTTTGTCACCAACGTATTGGCTTTAACATCTGTAAACATGGACCGTGTTCCCAGCAAGGAAGCTCAAAATCTTTATGTGGCTGTGAAAAGTGGAGTCGAGAGATGTGAGCTGTACCTCGCTTTCCTGTGAACTTGATAGGCTTCAATGAATGACTTAGTTGAATGACTTAGTATGTTGTGCCAGTGATTTGCAACAGGGCACAGTGTGAGTCAGATACTGAGGCTCTAAGCTGGTAGCTTGCTACCTGACTTAAATAACTACACTAACTGCAGGGCTGGCATTAGCCCCCACAATCTCTTTGGAAAGTGGCTATCTGTGAGTACAAGCCAGATAACTGCAAACCTGTGAAACTCTGTGCAATGAGATCTCCTTTTATCTTTTACCTGCTGTTTGAGAACATGCTACCTCTTTTACACCAAAGTCTGGAGATCCCATAATGTCAAATTAGAATTCCTTGCCTAATAACATACCCCAATGATTACAATTTAGCATCTAACTGAAGCATGGCCTCACAAAAATCTTATTTGCATTTCTCCCTGCATCATCTTCCCTCCTTTCCTGACATAGTCCCTTACCTGCCCTCACTGCTGTGCTCTCTTTCAAGTCATTTCTTCTGATCTCTCCACCTCTAATTAGAGAAACAACCCTGAGAGGCATCATGGATCTCAGCTATGTGTTACAGCCATGTAAATTTACTTTGACATTCAGACAGCCTCAATTTCTCCCTGCCTGCAATAGGAGTTGGTGAGCTGGAGAAGAGGAAATTGTTTGCATTATGCAGACATGACAGTGAACCAGCATGAGCCTTGCGCTGCAGCAGGAAGTGCTTTATGATTTAATTTAATGTCAGGAGGAATGGTAGACTGGTTAGGTAGCAGCAGGCAGGGAAGCTGAATTTTGACTTTGGAAAAGGTGATCCCGGAGTGTGTGTGTGTGTAGTATTTGAAGCCTGAGCCTGTCCCATGAGACGTGTACTGCTTCCCTTTGAACGGGCCAAGCAGCATATGAACTGGTTTAACTAGCAGGCATCTAAACCATGGTGATGAAAACTCAGAAACCCTAGTCGAGGATGAGAAGGGATGCCTGTAACTGCACATAATCACATTCATTAAAGTAAAACTCTTTGGTCTGTTTTATTTGACAAACGATCATAATTGACCCATTTGGATGTAGAAGCTATGAAATTGTTTCTTAATTGTGTTCATCATTCAGCTGTCATTAGGAACTTCCCAAAGACAGTATTACCACTAGATTTGTAGATAAAAGCTACACACAAATGCCTACATAAATTCATACCCGTGGTTGGAGAATGTTACAGTGTCACAAAAACGGGAATTCAAAATGGTAGCAATGCCCGAATTAACACTGCCCAGGCAAGTTCATTTAGTGGCTTCTGCACCTGTGCTCTGATGGTCTTTAATTACATTATCTTGTATGGTTTATGCCTCCTTTCAGGGCTCAGGATACACAGCATCCATTTAATGAACAGCTGTTCAATATTTTGTTTTATCATCACTGACGAAGACGCATCCCCTTTCCTTATCACTGGGAGCTAATCAAACTTGGCTCTGAGGACAGCATGAATCATTTCCCCTTGTTTTTTTCTGCGGTGCTTGCCAATGATGTATCTGAACAATTCCCCTTTTAATTTGTCCTCAGATGATGTGGTGAATTGAACTCGTGTGCTGTTGTCCACTCTTTTGGAGCTGAGGGAATAAGTTGAAAGGCGCTGTTAGTTTTGGATGCCCATATGTGAGACCAAGAACACCTTGTAATGTTAGACAAGCTCTGTTCAGAGTGCAGCACCACTGTTGTCTGCAGCTGCTTTTTGTGTGCTTCTGCCAACCAGACCACCAGATAAAATATCACAGAGCCAGAAAACAGCCACATGAATAAAGGTTACTTTAAATTGTTTATGCAATGTTCAACATCCTTTTGTGTTTGCAATCACTGTCTTCATTCTCTGCAATTTTTTTTTCAACTTAAAAAGAGAGACAAGACTCTAGGATAAAAAGTAAGAATGAAGGAGCACAAGAGACCTTGTAAAAAATCCTTAGGGAGTTGAAAAAGTCAAATTAAATTAGCCACCTAGGGACTGTACTATAATTGCACAAAAACTTTGCATACACATCTTAAATTCAAACATTTATGCCCTTTGCATGATTTTGCTGAATTTGAAACAACAACAGTGTTCCTTGCAAGTGGGTGTGAACGTGTGCCTGAATGTATCTGTGTGATTTCCTAAGTCTAAAAGTAAAGTAGCTGAAACCAAGATTTCCATCATGTAGCAATACAGGGCTGGGTATCAAACATCACAGGGTTTTGGACATTTCAGTTGCACAGTATGGACTTCCACCCCCTGAGTTAAAGGAGTGCCTGAAAGCGGAAGGTTGTCATCAGCAGCTTTAATTCTCTGTAGGATGAGAAGAGACACACTTTGCCAACATCTATTCACAGATCCTTGTCTTCAGCAGAAGACTAGTGACAGTTGGAAGCATGGATTCCTTTTCAAGGTTCTCAAGGTTGGGTGTTCTGCTGGGTGCAAACTCTTCTGCCAGTGAAGGACAGAATTTGTTGCATCCACTTTGTCTACTCTGGCAGGAAAAAGGAAAGAAAGCCAGAAAAAAACAATAGGAAAAACAGAAAACACATGCGTGTTCAGCAGGAATTCTAAGAGCAGCTATAAGTGGCAAGGGATCTGTCATTTCAACTTCTTTATTCTCTGTGTGGGACTTGCTGAATATTTGTCAAAAAACACATTGTGTTGGAGGTTTTATTTTAATGCATATTGTTGCAGGTTTGAATGCTAGTTTTATATAGAGAAGAAGTCCCAGGGTAGATTGGTATATTCATGAGCTAGTTAATAAAATACAGGAAAAAATATAGTGACCCCTAAGAAAAACTGTCTGAAACTAATACATGGAATTGATTTGAAAAGTTTTTTTAACTTATTTTAATTAGGGAATCTACTGAAGAGCATGTTATGATGCAAAGGTAGTCTGAGAACTTGTGGTCCCAGTTCTGCTTTTCAGTCCTTGCCCAAGGATGAGGAGGGGGCCTTGCATGTTGATAAAAACATTCAGGGGTATTCAGGAGAGGGACTCTTTGTCAGGAAGAGTAGTGATAGGACAAGGGGTAATGGTTTTAAACTAGAAGAAGGGAGATTTAGATTGGATATTAGGAAGAAATTCTTTACTGTGAGGGTGGTGAGGCACTGGAACAGGTTGCCCACGGAAGTTGTGGATGCCCCATCCCTGGAAGTATTTAAGGCCAGGCTTGATAGGGCTTTGAGCAACCTGGTCTAGTGGGAGGTGTCCCTGCCCATGTCAGGGGGCTTGGAACATGATGATCTTCAAGGTCCCTTCCAATCTAACCATTCTATGATTCTATGATTCAACAATGAAGTGTTTGTGAGTGAGCTTTTCAAATCATCTAATCTGTTCATCAAGTCAAACAGAAAAAATACCAGACTTTCTCAGGCCTATCATAAGGTTAGTGTCCTGCATGGTTTTCATGAGTGCTTGATGTTTTTCAAGGGGGGAGGAGAAGCCTCACAGAGACAATTCTGGAATCGCTTTTCTTTCTTTCACCTGTCTTCTTTGTGTGGCTCAGTTGTTATTTGTTATTATTATCACTGGTTGGAGACTGCTTATAGTTCTCTACAGAACTAGGGACAACTGGAGCTGAAAGCCTAGTTATGGAGATGGAGAGATGGAAAGAAGCATGAAAAAATGAGGAAGGACAAGTGCACAAGCAAAGGGACTTTCTGGTCACATTGTCTTTCATGGCACCATCCTGCTGGCTCCTATAGGAGCACTGGGTATTTTCCAGGAGGTACCACTGAAGGAGGACATTTGACCAAGAGGACAGCTGTGGCTTAGAGGACATATGCACAAAGGTGATGAAACTAGGAGAAGGGGTGGCTGCAAGAAATGTGCATGATCAAATCACTGAGATGGCATCACAAGTAAGAGAAATATGATAAATGGTAAAGAGACTGAGACAGTACATGGCTAGAGGCTTGAGCAGAAATGCAAGTAGGGGGTCTTTATCTGTTTATATCTAGAATTCATTATGGAAAACTATGTTGCCTTTGGAGTTGAGGACAGCATTGTTTGGTCCCAACAAGTTTGCTACATGGTATTAAATAAATTATCTTTCTTTTGTACCATGAGTTCTCAGGTGTTTTTTTGCACGTGGCCACCCAAGTTCTTCTTGTGAATAGCTGGCTCCATTGCAACAAACCAAGTTTTGTCTTCCTGTTTACTCCATCCTCACTCTGTCTCAGCTGGTTGAGACTAAAATTATTTCCCATCTTATGTATGTCATTATGTATCATCTGTTTCTTCGAGACATGTTTGTTGTGGAAAGAAAAATTGCAAAGAATTTTTTTTTTTGAGGGAACCACTTCAAGTCCCCAGGAACCATTTAGTGTTTTGTACAGTGACTTCATGTCCTTCAAGAAGTCATCTCTCTTGGCTGCTCTGACAGAAATCTGGACAAGCAGGAAGAAGGAGACCACTGGGTTACCAGTAATGAATAGTATACCACAGAACAGAAGACCTTGAATCTCAGTGGGATTGTCAGGTTTGCTCATTTTCAGCTGGTGAGTTTAGAAGTTTGGTTGGAAAGAGCATCCAAAGCCTCCTTTGTACTTTACAACAATCCTGACAACTGCAGCTGGCTTCCAAGCTTACCCTGGCTTCAAACATGTGATGAGGTAACTTTAGGGAAGTCATGGATTTCTCTATGTCTCGCTGAGGCTCTCCGAGTGCTACTGTACTGCTGCATTGGGTTCATACAAGCAGTTATGGAATCTCTAGCATGAATGAAGTTTCAACTGTTTGTACCGCATTGAATCTGAATCTTGAACAGGTGAGTTTTGCAGAAGTTGCCTACTTCTGTGTCCTAGACCTGTATCAGTATCCTAGACCTGATAAAACCAGTGAACCGTGGATAAAGTACAGTTTGCTTTACAAATTCCAGTTAGTTGCTGTGGACACACGGAAAGTATAGAAATAAAATTCTGTATTTTTCTACACATATTTTGGTCAACTTCCACTTCTTTAAAATGCTAGTACTTGAAATAAATCCTCATATAACACTCACCTGAAAATAAGTTTCACCTTTTGAGAAACAGCCTGTTGTGGGTTATGTACATGTGGGTGAACTTTGGGGTAAACTTCCCAAGAGATTCACCCACATGTACATAACCCACAATGATGCTGAATCATGGGGAGAAGAATCTACTTTCTGTGACTTTAACAGTAACCACTGGATATGCATATGAGAATTCAGGTGCACATTTGAAGCAGCATTGGTCTCATTTTCAATTTTACTGTGAGTTGAGCTTTTCCCTTCTTTTTTTCTGTGAGCTGTTTCTCCCCAGCCTAGCTCTGAAATATGCATTTTGGAAGGTTCTGTATGGGATGCCTATCTCGGCTTGAGCAGAACTCATTAATCTTCTGTGGCACTGAGCTGAAAGGATTAATGAAAACCTCTCTTCTGGATTTGTAGTTATTTTGACCATTTTTATTTCTAATTTTCAGTTTGAATTAATACTAATAAAACCCTTGGAACTCACCACTTGCTACCTAATTAATTAATGATAATTTTCCAGGAACTGGATTGCTCCATGGATTAATTTTTAAATCACTAGTGAGCTTATTGGGAGTCTTGTGATCAGCAGGGTGCCCCTCCAAGCCACAGCTCCTGGAGACAAGCCATTACATAAGAGTATCTGCTCTCCTTAAAAATCAAAATAAAACAAAAATTAGGGTCTGAAATTCTCAGGTTGTAACAGTAAGCTTGAAAGTGTGATACAGCCATGTGCTAGTTCTCACAGTTCAGAAGGGAAACAAAAAGAGACTGGCACTGATTCAAAAGTCTCATTGGTTTTACTATTGTGAATCTTGGGTGTTTGACTTCTGGTTTTTAAGTTCCTCAAACAGGCACCCTCGAGATTTATTCAACACTGTGGTCATAGTGCTTTTCTAAGTTAGGCTGCTAATGTCCTGTGCAAAAAGGCATTAAGCAAAGCAAAAAGGAATAGGAGATCTCAGTCCAAATCTTAAAATAAGTACCCATTTATACTTTTTAACCCAGGAGTTTCAGGAAGCTTGTATTTGCATTGCAAAGGCAGCAAGTTCTATCTACTTACAGGATGGGGAAAGGAAAAAAAAAAGGAGCCCAAGGGCAGTGGGTACAGAAGAAGGGTAAAGAAGGGCACTTCTGGTACAAATTATCTCGTCTCCAAACCAAACTCAGGAGTGATAATTCGATTTGTGCCACCAAGAAACTTACTCTTGGCCCTCACTGCAGTCAGTCATACTCTTCTCCCTTGCACTGAACAAAGAAATTCTATTACAAGGAGTGTTTATTAAACCTGATATTTCAAAAAAGCTGGCTTTTCCACCTAGTAATAGCACCTATATATTTTCAAAAGTGGCATACTTCAAGGTTAAACACTGACTGTGATTTTAAAAAGCCTGTATTACGGTGACAGCTTTGTGTGCAAACATTTGCAGTTAATTGCAGGAAATCTGAGCATGGTGTCAAGGCTAAAGAAACAGGTACGAGTGATTTACACTTCAAAGATTTCCCAATAAACATCAATCCAAAACATCTTACTCTTGATTCCACTATAGCTTATGTAGGTGTAAACTGGAAGTAATTTTATTGAGGGCATGAACTGTACAGGGCTAAAATAGCACAAAGTAAACTCCCTAAAGATGGCTTTGCTTTAGCAGAAGACTTAGTGGGACTCTTTATGACTGGAAATAAACCATTCCACTTAGTGGCTAACACTGAAACCTGTGCTAAAGTGTTTGTATTTATTTGAAGATGTCTGGTATGGTACTGTGGAAAACAGTATGGTACTGTGGAAGGAGTCTGACTTTATGCATGACTTGGATACGGATTTTTGAAATACCGTGAGTATACCAACTTCCTCTGCAGAGGAAAATCTGGGTGGGGAGAACAAGTGACCACTCAGTATTCTTGCTATTAAATTAAGCAAAGACACTTGCCAGCTGAAGTGAAAATAGAATTTAATGTAAAATGTAGAATGATATGTAAAGCATTCTCTTATAATGAGATCAGCCTTTACACTGTGGGGTCTGCCAGTCAATGGGTGCTCATGTATTATAGCTATCACGCCAAGACCCACAAGCTGTAAAGTATTAACTTGAATACATAAATTTTGATTTACTAACAACCGCTGCAGTGATTTGAATATCAAGGGCATGACAATGGTCTAGGGGAAAGGAGAATCAGACCCATACTGCATTAAAGGGAATACTTCAGCTGTTCAAGCAGTGCAGAGATCCCAGCGATCCCACTCTACCTTCCCTTCCACCAAGAGATTTGAGTAGGTTACCAGTGTGCAATTAATTTGCAGGCTGCTTCACTTTATTGCTTAAGAAGTTGCCTTTCACTGCACTGTGTGTACAGCCTGTTTGTGGAGCAAGCTGGGAGTTCTCTGCGTTAACATTGATTTTGGTATTTCAGAGTAGGGTATTATTATCTGACCTTGTCATTCAAGATTCAGGGAAAACATCCAAGTGGGTTTTTTTAATTTTTAAGATTAGAAGTATGGTCCTGAACAGTGTACACATGAGTTAGTCTTTCATTATTGTAAACATTGCCATTTTTGTTTCCAATGCAGTAATTGAATGAGCCTGACTTTTCATTTGGAATGCTTCTTGAGAGACAACATTTACAGGTGCCTTAGAAGAAGGTGGTGTATGGGGAGAGAGTTTGAATGGACTTTAAAACTACATAATATAATTTAAAGAATTGAACACATGCACAGACACATGCTATTTACATCCACAGACTATCTGTGATATTTACGATTGCAACTGTGCATGAACAAAGGAGACAAAAACATTCTGGTTTTCCCTTCTTATTAGTACAAGTGCAACAAAGTGGGAGTCTGGATGGCAGGGATAAATCTTGTTCTATTGTATAATTCAATCAATTTAATACAACGGATAGTTTAGTTGATGAGCTTTCTATTTGTTACCACAGGTGATTCGTGCAGTGTTCAAAATATTTTGGGAAACTGTGAGCCCACTACTGTTTTCTGAATTACATCTTGGGCATTTTGTGTGATTGGTTCAGAGACAGTTGATCACCCAGTACTGTCTTGTGTGTTAGTGAAAGATCTTATCTTCTCTTTGAGGTACAGCTTCACTGCTCATTGCCCATGGCAAGGAGAGGGATGTCAAACAGGAGGATGGGCACAGCTTTGGAACCATCATGATGATTGTGCAGCTTCTTTTACCCCTCAAGTTGCCTGTGACATTTCATTTAAAACCAAAGGTGCCATAAAAGAAGAAATCCCTGGCTACTGTAGTAGTGACAAATATGTAGGACAAGCCTTATAACAGAAAGATTTTTAAAGCTGATCTTGGGAACAAGAATGCTGTAGGCATGGTGCTCCTCTCAGGGAAGTGAGAGGGAGGGAGGGGAGGCTCCCAGGACCTCTGGTCCTACTGGTGTTTGTACTCCTGCCTGGAAGCCAGGAGTCCATGGGACCTGATGAAATCCATCCATGGATCCTGAGAGAACTGGCAGATCAAATTGCCAAACTACTTTCCATCATATTTGAGAAATCGTGGCAATATGGTGAAATTTATGCTGATTGGAAAAAGGGGAACATAACCCCAATATTCAAAAAAGGGAAAAAAGATGACCCAGGAAACTACAGGCCAGTCAGTCTCACCTCTGTGCCTGGCAAGATCATGGCGCAGATTCTCCTGGAATCTCTGCTAAGGCACATGGAAAATAAGAAGGTGATTTGAGACAGACAACATGGCTTCACCAAGGGCAAATCCGGCCTGACAAATTTGATGGTCTTCTGTGATACTACCACAAACTCGGTGGACAAAGGCAGGGCAACGGATGTCATCTTCCTGGACTTACGAAAAGTATTCGACACTGTCCCACATGGTATCCTAGTCTCCAAATTGGAAAGTCATGGGTTTGATAGATGGACCATTCACTAGATAAGGAACTGGCTGGATGGCTGTACTCAAAACATTGTGGTCAACGGCTCCATGTCCAAGTGGCGGGCAGTGACAAGTGGTGTTCCACAAGGGTCAGTACTGGGACCTGTGCTATTTAACATCTTTGTCAGAGACACAGACAGTGGGATTGAATGCACCCTCAGCAAGTTTGCTGATGACACCAAGCTTGGTGGTGNACTGTGTCCAGCTCTGGAGCCCTCAACAGAGAAAGGACATAGAACTGTTGAAACGGGTCCAGCAGAGGGCCACAAAGATTATTAGAGGGCTGGAGCACCTCTCCTATGAGGACAGGCTGAGAGAGCTGGGGCTGTTCAGCCTGGAGAAGAGAATGCTCTGGGGAGACCTTATAGCAGCCTTCCAGTATCTGAAGGGAGCCTACAGGAGAGCAGGAGAGGGACTCTTTGTCAGGAAGCGTAGTGATAGGACAAGGGGTAACAGCTTTAAACTGGAAGAGGGGAAATTTAGATTGGATATTAGGAAAAAAATTCTTTACTGTGAGGGTGGTGAGGCATTGGAACAGGTTGCCCAGAGAAGTTGTGAATGCCCTATCCCTGGAAGTATTTAAGGCCAGGCTGGCTGTGGCTTTGAGCAACCTGGTCTAGTGGGAGGTGTCCCTGCCCATGTCAGGGGGGTTGGAACTCGATGATCTTCGAGGTCCCTTCCAACTCTAACCATTCTATGATTCTATGAAGCAGAGCCGTCCTGAGAGCTGGGATGACCTGGGATGACAGGTGCCTCTACTTGTTGCATTGTTATCAGAGCTATGATCCCATTAGTGCTATGAACCTAAGGAGGTGCAGACTTCATGAATAAAAGCCCTCCAAGGGGAGGTTGTGGAGTTTAGGGCTGGTTATAAGGATGATGCCTTCCCAGTGAGGAAAAGATGCCCGAGGAGATGACTGAAAGCTGCTGTTGCAGTGGTGCTGCAAGGTGATAGCAAAATAAAGTTGTGACTGGCTGAGTATCAAATTTCACTTTTTATTAATATTGTACAAAACTCAGGTCATTTTCAAGCTGCAAGCTGATTAATCATATTCTCTTCTTACTTGAAATTTCACCTGTAGTTTTCAACAGAATAGTTATCCTTACATCTTCCTCTGAAAATGTGCCAGCACATAGTTTTCACAGCAAATTGGCTGAGGCAGGTGCATTTTTATGCAGATGTAGGACTCTTACATATACATACAAGCCTGTCAGTCAGCCTGAGCTGGTGCAATCTAATTTACCTTCCCTGGGAGACTCTGGTCGCCAGCCATTGTATTGCCTCCCAAGACTTCAGGTCAACAGGTTTTCTTTTCAAACCCTTCATTAAAGTTCACCTCCTCCCAGGTTCCTGCATGTCCTGCTCCCTCCCCAGAGATATGCTCACTGGTGAATGACCCCGCTCTGTTACTGCTAAGTAGAATATAAACAAGATGGAAGCTCATCCTGCCAAACAGGACATTTCAGAGAGCTCTTGCTCTGATACACTCACCAAGTCCTCCAGCCACCCCATTGGTAACCTAAATCTGTGGTGCTACTTGTGTGGAAACAACATTGTACTAGATATTGATAGATGCCTTCAGGATTCAGGACTCTTCTCTGCGAAGCAAGTGGCTTTATTTCTGCTCTGTTAACTAAAAGTATATGTGCTACTGCATGCGCAGGTTTGTTGCCGTTGCTCTGTTTGTAGTGAAAACTCAGATTTGGGATTACTGCAACATTTGCTGTACTGTTGGTGCAGCAGACCAAAACCTGCCTGTACCCTCTATTGTACAGTAGATATTATACCAGGAAGGGTTGAAGGGACTTTCAAAACATGAGAAAGCACAGGACTGGAAGAAACATGTGCCCTGTTACTGACTCCTCAGAAAGTCTTGAGAAAGTTATCTAATCTACATCTGCTCATCCCCTCTGTACCTACAGAGACTGCACCAGGTCTGTCTCTGAAGGAGGAGCAGTATGAGCTAATTAATGAATATTTGTCAAGTGCTTTGAAGAGGAAACCTGCTACATCTTATAATTACCTGATACAAGCCAGATCCCAGGGGAGTGCTCCAGATGGCTGGTGCTCTCTCCTTCACTCCTGCTGCTGAGGCCGGTACAGGGAGTGATCCTTTGCTCCTCCAATGGAGCAGAAGGAGAGACCCTGAGGAATGTGCATGGTGTTTTCTTGGAAGTGAGATTTCATTTTCTAAAATGAAAGAATAATTTTGTTATCTCTGCAAAACTAGATGTTTGAAGTTTGTCTGTTTCCTTTTGATCTTCACTACCTTGCTTTTTTTTTCCATTTGCATCCAGACCTCCAGCCTGAAAGGAGCACAGAAGAGGGGGCAGTTGAAAGGAAAGCTGGACAAATGCTTTCCCAACTCTGCCTTTCCTGTTATTGATTTCCTATGGTGAGGTGATCTCCTCAGCTGTCTTGTTGCAAAAACCCAGAAGGGATTTCTTGGTACTTCACATGCTTTTCTAACCTTAACAGCATTGATTGCTTGGTTGTTTTTTGTTTTCTTTTGTTTTGTTTCTAATGGAGTAAAAATCTGTTGATGCAGAGTGTATCATGTACAATATAACAAGTTATCTTGAGCACAAGGATCCTGGGTTAGGTTCTTTGCTGGCTTCCATGTTATTTCAGCCATGCCAAGACCTTTCACCACAACCACCTTTGCTACAGCAATATTATAGCTTTTACGTTAACTTTAAAAACTGGCACTTAGTCAGCTATCTGTGTCACCCAGAAGGAAAAGAACCAGATTGCATAAAATTTGAGAGAGTGCATTCTGTGATCAATGTGTTTTGTAAGAAAGGTATTCATATAGCATGGGATAAAAGTTGGGAAAGAGTGCTGAGAAGAGCTGAGGGGATGATTAAAGAAAACAGCCCCTCTGGGCTTAAACTGTTTTGTTTTTCAAGAGAGGTTAAAATTTGACTCGAGCAGTCTGATCATGGCATTGATTTAATTTTCAGTCTCTGCAGTTCAGATGTCCACACAAATGTCTATCTCTGAGAATAGCTGAACAACACTGAAGAAAAATTCATAAAGGACCATAAAGGTGGCTCAAGCAGATGTAGACCTGTGGTTTGGTTCACCTTCAGTTGGGTGTTCAGTCCACGAGACAGAAAGAGTCAAGGGTGGAGAATTAAAGCTAGTCTGATTTATACTGAAAATATTAAGCAGGTATATTACAATGAGAATAATAAAAAATTGGAATGATGTAAAAGGCATAACACATACCAACAAACAACACATACCAGTAAGAAATGACGCGGTAATCTGGACTGTCTGAATGTGTTTGCAGAGAAAAGTGGATGGGACTGGGAAACTACTTTCTTCAGTGTTTCAGAAGCTGACATGAATTCTGTTCTTATGCACTCTGGGAGACATATCCAGCCCCAGCAACTTTAGGCTTGAGGGAATGCATTTTATTGTTTCCCTGTGCTTTCATCCTGAAAGGTATCATATTTACATGTGGGCTGAAATGCAGAATCTGATCCAGGGAAATGTGCAATAGCAGTTAAAATCATCAGTTGCAAGAAATCTTCCTCACAGATCAGAGCACTGATGAGCAGCAACGAAGATCAAACCTGAGACGTTTCACTCTGTGTGTGAAATGAGAAAAGAGCAGCATTCAGACACTGGAAATCACCAGAGAACCATGGGGCAGTGGTGGTACCTCCCCCACCCGCCCCCCCTTCTCTCTTCCATCAAACATGAGCTTGGCTCCTCTTTCAAGCTGAGAATTTGCATTTGCAGCTTGTCTCTGGTCAATGCTCAAAGACAGTCTCTTCTCCTGTTGCTGGTAAAGGATCTCAACAAGCCCCTTTTCCCATGTTATTCTTTTGGGAGGACTTCGTGTAAACATGCACAAATACCCTATTATCATCTACTTGGGCTCTCATTATAGCTCCCCTTTGTGCAGCCTACAGAAAGGTCAGGCTGCCAGATTTGCAGAGGTCTTCCACCTCTCATACTGACCAGTATTACCTCATTATTTCCTTTTGTTCACTTCAGCTTGACACATTATTTTCTGTTTTGGGTAGCTTGGAAAAATGTCCATTCTCTATATAAGAAGCTTTCAGAATACTGCATTGAATTATTTATTACATGCTGTGTATATACACATATCTAAATATATATAAGTATTCATCAATGTGTATACGTATAGAGTCTCTTTTGCTCATGCTGCTGCATAGTGTTATGTTGAAGATGTGAAAAAGAGAAGAAAAAAAAGCTTGGTGCAAAACTGCTCCCTCATGAATCCTGGACAAACTCTCTGTTACTTTCAGTTCCTTTGTGCATGTGCTATGGCATGTGCTATGGCAGTGTATCATTTCAGCCTTCTCCTCCCAGACCGAATCTTTTCTCTAGAACCCTCCCCTCCTTTCCAGGGCTAAATGCACTTCAAAATTAGGCTGTTAATTTGTGTACTTCTTTTTTCACAGAACCGGCCTATCTGCCAAACATTATACCAAATATTTTAGCTTCTTTGTCTTTTATCATCCTGTCTAACACCATCTGCTGTAGAAAATTAAATTGCCTACTTTGGTGTGCCATTTGTGAGCCTCTTTCTCTGTTAATTTTATGTTCTCAGGCCACAATAATGCAAGCAATATTGGATCGTAGCTATGCTGATGCAGCTCCTTATGGCTCCATCATCTTCCCTGACCTAACAAGTGTTCTTGGCAGAAAAACCTTTGTGGATCAGCTGAGATGCTGGGAATGGGGAACTTTCATCAGAGGGCAGGGAGTCTAGCTTTACTACCTGAGTATGAAACTTGTCCTTGAGGCTATACATAATGAAAAAGCAGCTGTGGCCTCTTCATGAAGGGCCTTGGCCAGTGGAGTTTTGGCACAAATATCTTTCTTCTTCCTTGCCATCAGTACTCTGTAGCAGGGACACAAGGCTTCAGTTTCAGAAGCAAAGGGAAACATTTTTTGCAATTGTCTGTTCTCGTTACACCCTTAAAATTGTCAGAGGAAGAGATTAAGCCTGTGTCGGTTTTGTTTTTTGTTGCTGTCTTTGTCAAGAAAATGAGTTGTCACAAAATCTCAAGGCCTGATCTCTTCTCATTAGGTACTTTTCTCAGCCCAAGACTTAGGGCAGCTGTATCGAGAACAGACATGGATGCAGAATGAGCATGTTTCCACTGGTGGCTACCCCAATGGCAATCTGAATATTTCCAATTCTTGATCCTCTTGGAGCTTAGAGACATTCTTGTACTGAATGGGGAAGGGGAGGCATCTACTCTGGTTTCAGTGATCTCCAAATATTCTTTAGGGCAAGAAATAAATAAATGATATAAAAGCCCTCAAGCAAAAAGACAACACCATGAATGAGTGTTTGCCTCATTTACATGTAAACAGTGTCTACCTGAGTGGTTTGTGTGAACAGAGGAAACACATTAATCAATTAATTAATTCCTTCAAAAGAGCAGTGGCCAGACAACCCCAGGTTTTAGTCATCACTAATGGAAGGTGGGAGTGATGTCTTCAGTGTCAATGGCTTCTGGTGTAATTCTGAAAACTCTGAAGTCCACCTCTATTTGAAAAAAGTAGATATCTCTCCAACAGGAGTTTTGTAGGGGAAATACTGTCAAAGTTCAATGCCAAGAAACCTCCAGCCTGAGTTCTCAGAATTTGTTACACCAACTTTCATCCCTAAGAGGTAGTGCCCGTTGCTGCAGGACTGTAAATTAGTTGCTTATAACATTGCCTGAGACTAAAAATTGCTCATTTGGTGAGCAGGGACGCCCTGGAAATCTGTAAGCATGAAAGAAGTTGCCATGAGATATGTTTAGCTCTTGGCTGCTGCCATGGTAGTTGCAGATGGAGCACAAATACATCTTCAGACATTCCTCTTCAGAACTCTAATGGCAACAGTAACCTGATCAGTGATCAGAGACAAGCCTTTTTAACTCCAGATTTTTAAAGCCTTAATCGAAATGCATGTTGTAGCGTCACAGACCTCCACAATGACAGCTAGCATGATATGAGTATGCTTTCTCTTTTGAGATGGCAACACATGGGTGCCTGCATTAAGGCATTAGCTCAGAACCACACCTCCCAGATCAACACAAAGCTATGTTGTTATGTTACAAAGCTAAGTTACTTTTCCCATAAACTGATCAAAACAGGTTATGTCATTCAAAAAATTAGCAAAACCTTCTGTATGCACCATCAATCATCCTGCATCTTGTGTTTTATCTGCCTTGGGTGTTTAAACTCCTACACATACTGTTTTACAGTATCATTAGGATATTTAAACTGGTATAAACAGTTCGTCTATAGTTAAAGCTTCTGTAAGGCCTATAGCATTTAATGGCTAAGCAAAGTCTTTATCTATCTGAGCAATACAGGGACTGATTAATGATGCTCCAGCGAGATCAGCAACATGCTAGCACATAGGAAGACACCTACATTAATTTTTGTTTTGCTAATGCATTTTTGTCTAAATGCTGTTTTGGCTTTGTGTTAAGACTTTGAAAGCAAAAGGTGAAAAAACTGTTAGTTTCTTGCTGGATCTTCAAGTCCAACAGGCTGAAGTTTAGGGTATTTCATCAAGGAAGTTTTGGTTTTTTTACTTTGCTCATATTGATCATCTGACCATCAATACATTTTCAGTGAAGGTGGAGATTACATTTAAGGTTTACTTAAGGGCAGAGAACAATATGAAGATAAAATCCTCTTAATCTTATAAGATTAAGAGGATTTGCCTTTGCAAACATCATTCTTTATTCTTGTTGCATGTTCTGAAGAACATGCAACATGAAACTAGATTCCCATTTTGTAGTTTTCAAAGCTCAAGTCCATAGCCTAGGATTTGTAATTTTGGAGAAAGTGCCAAAATTGCAAAGTATCTCTGAGGCACTTCAGATACAAGTGTTCATCCTAGTCCATTGGAATCAAGAAGATCCATCAATAAACCAGATTAGTTGTCCTTTGATTTTCAAACTATAGACTAATCATAGTCCTGGATATAACAACAGCAGCAATACAGTCAGCTGAAAGTCAGTAATCCTTAAGCTCTTGCTAACAATGGTCATATGTACCAGAGACTAACAAGCAAATAGTGGAATCTGGAATCCCTCAAGCCTTATTTTTCTATCCCCTTATGTGAGCACTGACACCATTATGAGCTGAAAGTATGAAACGTGATACTAGCTGTCTCACAATACATCAAATGTGTAATTAATTACGTTTGATGGATGACAGTAGACATCACAGAAAATCTGACAATAAACCTGGTTTTGGGCTTATTTACCCTTATCTCTCCTTCTCCAATCCCTCATATTTAATTAAACCTAAAAATGATACCTTGTTGGCTGATACCTTCACAGAATATACTGAATATACTTTTTCATATGAATTTTAAGCTGTGAGATGTAAAATAAATTTTATCTCCCAAAAGAAGTACTCCGGAAAAATACAGTTTTGAAAGACCTTTAGTCAAAAAAGCTAGCTGTGGAATTCAGCAAGTGAATAAATATTTGCAACAGAAACATTATATACTATTGCATGCATAAGCATGGAAGCATTCCAAGATGTTAGAAACACTGATAGCTAGCCTGCCTAGGAAGAAAAAATATTTTCCAGATTTCAAAGTTGTTTCCAAGCCTAGTAAGGCTGAAATTAAATGACCAGTGCCTTCACTAAGTGTAAATTACTGGTCCTTGCTAACAGCAGTCCTCACTTTGGGGAAGCAGGTTCTGGAAGTGCGAGGTGATATCTGAGCTACTCAGGCTTGAATTTTTGCACATACCACAGAGCTCACTCTGCTTGTGCTGTAACTACAGGTAGGTTACCAGTGCCAAAGCTAAACACTGTGAACCTCCCTGCTGACATCAGTACTCTTTCTAGCTCAGCATATCATGAGGTCCCCAATTAGCCATCATTTCTTCTTTTTTTTTTTTTCCAAAACCTTGTTTCAAAGTCCAAACCACAGTGCAGCTGAAAAAAGTAACATAATTATTAGCTGTGCTGTACTGAGTATTTGACTACTCTTTAAAAAAAATTGCGTACACGCTCATGCCCTTACTTTTAACCCAGCTGAGATTTTGCAGTCTTGTGTTTTTGCAGGAATATATTATTGCACTTCTGCTAAATTCCGGCTTCAAATGCCAGGGAGCAGCTTGGGGATCTAACATCCTGCCCAATGGAGGGAAAGGTCCCTCAGAATGAAGGATAGCAGGTCTTTCCAATCATCTGAAACCAGGTCTGATGGACCCAGGAGGGCGTTCTCTTTCTGTTAGTGCAGCTGTGGCATGGGCAGCACTGAAATCATGTATGAACACAAAGGGGAGAAGAAATGTTTCAAAGCAAAAACCAGGAGTACTTCAGAGCCTCAGATTTCTTTTCATTTCCTTTGATTAGCGTCTTCATTGCACTGAAGCAATCAATACACCAGCTCGGGGGGAAAAGAAGGACATTTTTCCCTTCAAAAAGACTTACGAATGAATGATGACAAGTTCAGACTGATTGATCCAACAGAAGAAACTTCTCTAAATGTCATCTTGCTTCATTGAGAACAAAATGATATGCATGCACATAATTTAAAAAGTTAACAGAATTTAGTGACATTCTTAATATTAGAAATGATTTATTTATAGATGTGACATTCTGTTCCTCACGTTCCTCCTAATACAGGTACGCGACCGAGATACCTGATTTTATAATGTTAACAAACATTTAATAGCCAGTGTAGTCATACAATAATATGATTACAAACATTTATGTGGAATATTAGAGATATAAAGTGCCATGAAAAGGTAGTGAACTGATAGCTGGAGCCTAAATTACACACAAACAAAGATAAAATAATAAAAAAAAAAATCAGGAAAGACATTGGTACTCCAAATAGGATTAATGTTAATGTGCACATGATATTGACAATGTAAAGCTCCCATCCTAGAACTAAGTGTGTTTTTCCTGAATTCAATAAAATCCACCAGCAGCTCATGTAGAGCCACTTGTAAGGACTGCACACTTTTCAGCCTTCCTAATTAGACTGGCATATGGCCACAGAGCTAATCCTCCTGAAGAGCCCTACTCCAGCATCAGCCAGCTTTTTTGGCCAAATCCCATTGGAAGATTGGAGTCTGCCAACAAAACAAGAAGGGCAGAAGATCCAAGCTGTGGATTAACTCAGCTGGGATAGGAAGCATATCTGAGAGACAGAGACTCTTTCACACAGTGCCTTACTAACGGCTCAGCTTCCCTTGTGGGGGTGAAGTTGCTTGAATTTTATCACTTTTGTTATAAATTACCTCAACAGAATGATCTTTAGAGAGATTTCCCAGAAAGTCACAGCCTAAACAGTCAAGGGATTTCAGAATTCAAAAAGCAGTATCATAAATTCCCCCAAGTCCAGGTAGGGCTTAAACAGCTCCTAGCCAGTGACAGAACACCCAAAAACACCCACCCCACAAAGGAACATCAGTTCCTGGTGAGCAATGACCATGAAGTGCTCCAAATCCAAAACCTCTAAAACCTGTCACCAAATCTGAAGAGCTTCTCTCCAAAGTTTCCCTCTCTTTGCTGTGCTGGATGCAATCTACTTAAATCCAGCTCTAGAGAGGAGGAAGGGGAGCTGATGTCAGCCATGCAAATCAGGCTGATTTATATTCTGATGCAATCAGCCACAATCACGAAATCCACTTAGCTCGGTGAGGACTCTAGCTACTTTGTTCAATTATGCAATTATCATATTCCATTTAATCCCCAAATCAATTCCTGTATTTAGAATTATTTAAGATGCTTCAGCAATTATACCCAATTAGGTTCTATCAGTAAAGTAAATAAATGATGTGATGTGCCAATCAGATGGCTGCAGTGGCAGCTGAAGGAAAAGGAGTTCCTCGGTCTTCTGCTTTAGATGAGGATGCAAATGATTGTTTGGGTGTTATAAAGCCATTTGTTATTGTACTGGTGAGATGGAAATCGTACAAGTCGAAATCTGTTGTTAACTGGTCAATTGTTTTCAGGGCTGCGCCACCTCAAACGACAGCAAAGGTAATGACTGCTCTTTTTGTTGGATCTCTTGGCACTTTTGTTTCCCTGCTTAACATTTATAAAAAGTGCTAAAGGGAATAAAACACAGGAGGAAAGAGTCTGATTTTTCCCGTGATCAGGAATGTCTGTCCTGCCTAGACAGGGAGGTTCGGGCTGGTTTTAGAACCGGGGCGAACACGGCTAGACTGTCTGAGTGTGCAGAAACCTCCAGCACCCGTGGAGGGAGCACTCCCAGTTCCTGCAGGAAAACCATGCAGGAGGTATACGACAACGCCACATCCAGCCTTATGTGGTTTTCTTTTTCCATAGCCAGACTGGGCTGTTTCAGGGTCTCCTGGTTCATTCCTGACTTCAGTTCACTCCTGAGCCTGCAGTTCTGTACAGTTTGTCACTCTCTTTGCTGTAGGGAGAATCACCAATGTTGAAAATACTAGCTCTGCTTTTGGCTATTTTATTTAATTCCTGTATCTTTTATTTTACATCGCCATGGATATCTGGCTTTCACGAACAGAAAATTACTTATTTAATGGCATCCCATGCTGTTGCAGAGCAACAGATTTTAAAGCACAGCTTTCTGCAGCTTGAGCTGAAGAGCAATTCCTTCAGCTGGTAACACGAGGAGACTATTGTCTCCCATGCAGTTTAAAAGAAATGTGACATGGCATCCAAAGTTATGACATTTCCATTAAAGCGAAGCTTTATTTAAAAACAAAGGCTATTTTGTCATCTGTCCCACCCACTGCACTGAAAAATGGTAGCACTGACTGGACAGCATCTCTTTCAGCTGCTGAGCACCAACACCATGCAAACACACTCAACTACAGAGCTGCTGCAAGGGGATTATTAGAGAACACCGTGCAATTACTAGCTGCAATAACTGCAATATGATGTCACATTTGGCCGAGCAATTCCAACTGGTGGGTTTAAAAGTGACCATGAGGTAGCCTTTGCTCCCAGGCAGAAATCATAAAGTGTCAGACTTGTAGACGAAGTCTGGGGCATTAACCCTACAACACTCACATGTGCTGCCTGGAAGCTGGTGTTTGGCTCTCTCTCAGCACTGCTTGGTCCGGGATGGGCACTGGGAGAAGAGGCTGCCTGATCAGTTGCACGTACACAAAAATGGACTTGTTCCTTTTTGGTGTCTGTATTTCCCCTGGGGAAAAAAAAAAAAAAAAAAAAAAAAAAAGCAAAAGCCACCTGAAACTTTTATTTGGGCTGGTATAGATCAGGAAAGACTCACTGGGCTCAGTGAGGTAAGCGGAATCAGCAATCAACCTCTTTGTATACTGCCCAGAGCATGTAATTAAACAGCCAGTGGTTAGCAGGCAATTGTATTTAATCTGTGTTCCCGTAATTTGAAGTGTTATTGTGGGTGAGATTGTCTTCTTCTTTCAGCCTTTCAATTTGTCTTCCCGTGAGACATTGAGAAACATGTCCTCAAGCAAATACTGAGCTTGCAGCAGAGTGGGCTTTCTGTCTGTGCTGTCCACCAGCTCCTCTGTAGCCCATGGCACACAGTCAGTTTCTTGCCAGTAGCCAGGTGCAAAGATTTGCTCCTGGAAGTTCAAACCCAGGTGGAAGTTTCTTCAGCTCCTGCATTTAGTGGAGGACTTAAAAGAAAGTATATTTTTCTCAGGCCATCTCCAAATTTTCTCTGATTGACCTGGCAAAATGGGGTTGGAACCAAGAAAACAAAGGGTTGTGTCACTTAAGGACAGAAGGATGCCCTGTCCTTACAATCTGGTCCTTTGCAATCTGACTTGGGACAGGATGGAACAAGTATGTTGCCTGTCCACTTTTTTTTTTTTTTTTTTCACTTTTGTTGAGCATTAACACAGCATGGGGCGAAACACAGATGTGCTACATGAGAGATCTGTTAAAAGAAAATGTGAACTCATGAAGAGACAAACAGGAATGAGGAATCAGAAGGAAATTAAATAATCTTTTCAAAGGCCACTGAGAAAGTCAAAATGTTGCAAACAAGATACCCTTGGAGAAATGCTGGACTCCTGCCCTGTTCCCAGACTGTGGGGGAAGGTCCTCTGTGCAACATCACCCTGTCAGCTACTCAGTTCCTGCACACATCTAACAGTGCTACAGCAGACCATCAAGCCACCGAGCAGTGTTAATCTGCCACTACACTTTTGCATCATGGATTTCAGGAAACAAACAGGCAAATTTTGGGGTGGGACATTTATCTACAAAGCTCCATGTTTCCTAAAGCAAGCATCTTGAGTTGGAAGAACTTTGTGATTTTCTGGTCATGGAGGATGCTGAACATTATGGATGAGGCGCTGAGAAATATATTATGCGCTCATCTACATCCTGCAGATGATGCTGCAGTCACTCTGGCACAGTTATTAAGAACCAGCCCAAATGATATTAATAGAAGTAAAACATTACTGCTTAATGACACTGTGCCATTAAAAAAACATCAATAATGGCAGGATGGCATTACATATATAGATAAGCCATTGAGTGTCTACAAACTAATGAATTATATTTATATCCCTGTACAATAATGTTTATCGATGTGGTTGTGGAAAACAAGGGAGACTGTATGTTTTATGAGTAGGCCTAATATTAGAACTAATTGGAGTTTGTGAGGCAGAACATCTCCCTCCATTAAATATGTGTGCTGTGGAAATCAGATGCTTTCAATGGCTTTTCTCTGAGGTTGTGTGTGGGAAAGTGCTTTAAAGAAAGAAATGTACAAATGACCGAGAAGTCAAAGTTTAACCCATTTTCATCATCCATATTCTTTCTCTGTTTTGAATTACTTCATACTTCTGAAGCCATGATTGAGTTACATGCTTCTTATTTTCTGTGTGGCCTCAGCTAAACCAACTCATCTCTCTTCTTTCCTGTCTGCAAACAAGACCACTCCTGAAATGAATATACTACTCAGACCTGTGGACTTTAGGACTGTGGAAAAGCAATTAGCCGGGACAACTGGTAGTGAAGTACATTGCAGAAGATATCTTCTCAGATACCCAGCAGCATCTTGAGCTGGACACACCATTTCCATCCAGAAATCCTTTCCCTGTTTGTAAAGCTTAGTGCCTCAGTGGAAACATAGTTATTGGTGCTAGGAAGGATTTTGGGTGCAATATGAATATGAATCATGTACAAATACTGGAGATGTGGGTGGGTGACCAGGGCTTGAAAAAAAAGCTAGGTAGTTCTTTACTAGGCATGTTGAATTTATCATTAGATAAATGCATGAACAGCACTGGGGAAGTCTGGCACTCAGGTCACCTTTTTTGTAGAGAAGTATCTCAGAAACAGACTGTGGGCTCTGTCTCCCTCTCCTACCTGCGAGAGCAGAGGAGACAATTGGCAAGGAAAGGGCCCAAGCAAAGGAGTGGTGCAGTTTTGCAGCTCTTAGACTGAGTGAGGAGAAGTAGAAGTGAGTTTTCCAACAAGGCTTTGATCCAAAATTTAGCCACTGTTGCCACCATTTCCTCCTCTCCTCTTTTTCACAGTAACTGCTGTGCTTTGTGCAGTTGCCCTCTGTAACTGAAGGTAAGAGAAGAGGACACATGAGGAATTGGGTCCCTTGGGGGATATAAACAGGTATTTGGTACCTTTTAGCCCTGGACAGGGCACCTCAGGGAATCCATGCAATTAGGCCACTAGGAAGCTCTGCTGATCCAAAATGATACTAATTGATTTTCAGTGTTAGGAAAGAATGTTGTCTCTGTCTCTCTCTCAGTCTTCAGTGCCAAATGTCCACTCAAACTGGGTTGTAGGCCAGATGCTCTTGCCCTAAGGTAGTCTGTTGTAATCTGAAGTCACTTAATGGATGCTGTTGGCCTTATTGGCCACCTAGGGACATTGCTGGTTCACGGTAAACCAGCTATCCACCAATACCCCCAGGTCTTTTTCTGCCAGGCCACTCTTCCCCAAGCCTGTGGTGTTGGCTGGGGTTGTTGTGACCGAAATGCAAGACCCAGCACTTGGCCCTCTTAAACCTCATCCCATTGGCCTTGGCCCATTGATCCAGCCAGTCCAGATCCCTCTGTAGACCTTTCTGACCCTCAAGCAGATCAACACTCCCACCTAGTTTGGTGTCATCTGCAAACTTGCTGAGGTTGCACTCAATCGCCTTATCCAGATCATCAATAATGCTATTAAACAAGACTGGTCCTAGAATTGAGCCCTGAGGGACACCACTGGTGACTGGCCACCAACTGGTTTTCACCCCGTTAATCACAACTCTTTGGGCATGGCCATTCAGCCGTTTTTTTACCCAGTGAAGAGTACACTTGTCTATGCCATGATTCACCAGCTTCTCCAGGAGAATGATGTGGAAGACAGTGTCAAAGGCCTTACCAAAGTCCAGGTAGACAACATCCACAGGCTTTCCTGCATTGAGAAGGTGGTCACATGGTTATAGAAAGAGATCAAGTTGGTTAAGCAGGTTTACTTTATAGGGTAAAGTAAAATGGCACCTGGTGTTGCACTGAGATTTCACGAAAAGCCTGGGAGGATTCTATCTGTAAAAGGTTCTTGATGGTAATATTTGAACTGCTCAACTTACTTATTCCCTGGTGTGCTGGAGGAATACCACCCTCTAGAAGGAGATGGAAATCCCTGAGCTGTTTCCATGTGTTGGTCTCCAGGCAGCTCACATTTCTGTCACTAGTAACAGAAAGCTGTAGCAGGTATGTGCTCCCTGTGAAAGGTTTAAGATATATGAATGCTGTGCTAGTGTTTGACCTTTACCTCTGTGTAATGATGGGGACATTTATTACATCTTCCTTCACTCTCCATACCTTTCTATAAAAAATAATGGGGCCCTGCACTGGTGCCTCCAGTTCTTCCTTGTATCCAAGAAGTGATTAATGCAACAAAGTAGCTAATTAAACATTTTGTCAGTGTGGCATTCAGAAATAATTGAGATTTCTAATGATAGTGCTGTGATAAATGAAGGAGTTAATGTATTCCGATGGCACCCAGACAATGCTGATAAAATGATCAACCTGCAACAGTTCTTCTTTGGAGTGTCTCCTTTTTCCCCTCCCTGAATTCCTGTTGCTCTTACAGGCAAAGCAGATCATGGAGCTGAAGAAGCTGTACTCTGTCCCAGCTGGGTATCTCAATAGAGACAACTTGAAAGGTAATAAATGTCTGATTGCGGTCCTCCTGAGCTTCCAGTGGATCTTTTCCCCAGGAAAAGTCTTGGCGCTGTTGTACCTGCAGCCTCCAGAACCCCTCTTCAGAACCATTTCTCTGTATTAGAGTATGCAGGGCAGGCTAAAGCATGAGAGAAGCAAGAGGAGAAGAGACAGATACACACACATGCATCCTCAAGCAGAGCTTACCATGCAGCCAGATAGACAGGAGGAAACAGAGTTGCCATCTGGCTGGAGCAATATGAGGCTTTTATTGTTTTTCTCTGCTGCCAACAAGCTAAAAATAAAAAGCCAACCATGGGAGGGAAAGGATATCTGATAGGGGACAACAAGGCAGAGTCTGCTCTACTTTATGCTGGTGTAAATACTGGCTTGGCCTGAATGAGCCACCCTGCAGATGCACCTGGGCGCAACCTACTGGAGAATTTGGCCCCGGAAGGCCTGTAGAAAACTAGATTTTGCTGCAGCTGTGTGGTGATTTTGGGGATGGGGTGGAGGAAAGTATGTTAATTAAACCCTAAATGTCATTTTTATTAAGAGTCTGTGAGTAACCATAGGACTTTATCTCCCTCCTGCTGTGTGCGTGAATTTAATGCTTGCAGAGCATGTTGGCAGAGCTGGAGGCTGAATTCTGTTTATTCATGATGTACTAATACCACCACCATTACTGTTGTCCCCCTAATGAGCCCTGTCAGCACCCCAGGACAAAGATGTTTACCCACAGAATGGGTTTGGCCTTGTGAAGTCAATAGGATGATAATTATGCTTTCTCCGTCCTTCCTCCCCTTCACCTCCCAGACACTGTAATTCTAGATTTCAAAAATGTTTCTAGCCCAATACTGTGTTGAATTCAAGCCTAACCCAAGAGAAATAGTGCTTTTGACAAATCAGTGTTTTCCAATGAAAAGCTGATTGCACTGAAACATTTCCAGACCAGCTGTAGTGAGGACAAATTCATTAATATATGCCTTTGAGCCGGCTTTGTTTCAGGTGTCATAGGAAGATAAATGCTCTAAAGTTTCTCCTGCTTCAGGTGATGTGCTCAGTTATTATTCCAGCAGGGCTGCATTGGAATTGAGACAAAATGTGATTGTGGAGATCCACGCAGGAGCTCAGTAGCTGGAGGTGTCTGATAGTCACTGCTATGCTTGATCCAAGCGTAGCAGTGCTGTAATAGCTGCTGCTTTTGGAGGCAGCGGATGCAGGGACTATACGCTGTGAAGGGATGGAGCATCCTGCTTTGAGCAGGGGTTTTTCTGTATCTCCATGCCTTTATCTGCCAGAGGTGAAGGCAGCTGCTACTGTGATAGGTGGCAGCTGCTGTGAACAGAATAATGTTGCAGGCTGGCACTTATTTCTTCACACTTTCCTAATAAAGATGAAGACAATGGGCAATAACTGGCTCTTCCTTTGGTCTTCAGGAATGCCCAGAGCTCAGTGCAGGTTTGTATGTTGTGGGCTTAGAAAGATAAGATCGTGTGTGAAAATGCACCCTTCTTCTCCTTTGCACTTATTTCTAAGGTTATCGTGATTATTGTACTGTTGTTGCTAATTCTTTACATTTGAGATGCGCAGAATCACAGAATGGTAGGGGCTGCAAGCGACTTTCAGAGTTCATCTAGTCCAAACCCCCTGTCAAAGTGAGTTCACCTAGAGCAGGATGCACAGGAATGCATCCAGGTGGATTTTGAATATCTCCAGAGAGGAAGAACAGCAAAAAAAGAAAAAGAGCTGCCACATGTTGACTCTTAAAATTTAGGCATAGCAATGTTCATTGCTTGCTGGTGTTTGCTGTGTTTCACACATACATGACTAGTACACAGCACTGCACAATTGAACAAAGCATCTCAGCAGAGGGTTTCCCCCAAGCCTTGGACTGTATGCCAAGCTGCAGACCTCACTCCCGAGCGATCAGCAGCAGACAGTACTTTCAAGGTGTCAGGTGGAGGGCTTTATTGAAAAAAAATGTCTTGACAGAAGCAACACGGGGACTCACATTGTAAGCTTCATGGCAGGAAGCACTGAAGCACACAGTAAAATTGAAAGGCAACACTTACTGAAGCCTCAAAACCATATAGTTTTATTCCACAGTATGGAACAGACCCATGGAACTAACTGCAATGGGATAGATAGGCATCAGGGTTCAAAGGATGGGTAGACATATCTATGAAAAATAATTTATTTGCTAGAGTTAAGCTCTGTCAGAGGTAGTATCCACTGTTTATTAACCATTTATCAATTAGCAACTTCTGTCCTTGTCTGGACAGCAGATATCTTCACTGCAGCAGATGTTATACTGATGCATTGAGAGAGTCAGTTCCAGCTCTAGTGCATTAAAAATCTACACATGAATTCAAAGAAGGGATGGGAGTATTGGTAACCAAGTGTCACTGTAGTTCCACCTTTTTTATACTGTTGTTCATGCTTTTTTAGAGGAAAAAGAGGCTTGGGAAGAAGCTTTCCCAAAAAAGGCAAATAACATATCGAATGGGTATTCAGAAATTAGGGAGCAGGGGAAGGACATTACTTTTCCTCTGAAGTTTCAGGTGGTGGTTACTAGAGACTGGGCAAAAGGTGCTGTTGTTTGATACAGAAATTCTTCTGTTTCTGTTGATAAAAAGCACAACATAGGTGAAAAGTGGAGAAACAGGGCAGAAAAGGTAGTATTTATCAAATTGTCTGTATTTTCAATGCTGGTTAATCAGACATTGTGAGGCCAACCTTCTGTAATCATGAGTCTTTAAAAAAATCAGGAGGCTTTGAAATGATAAATGTTCACTTGGTTTGTTTTCAGTTGTTTAATCCTTTAAGGTTCACACCCTGGGTAAAATCTGATGCAGCTGACCCAGCCTTCCTTTGCAGCTCCCATTATATTGGTGCCCTGTGTGGGGAACAGCTGTGATGAGTCCTTGGGAGCGACTCAGCCCGATCAGTGCTCAAGAGCCCCAACAGCTGCTCCATTTCCAGTTGCTGCTGAGAGGACCTCATTTTAGAGCTGAGGAACGCAGAGCTATTCACCCATCCAATTTTAACCTTCAGAGCTAGTCACAGCCTGCTGTGGAGATACTGTCCATTTGAATACATCTCACAAAGGCTATTTGTTCAACATGACCTGAGAACAGATCCTTGTAAGAGGTAGTTCATCAGGTTCTTTGATTTTGTTGCAAGTGGAGATAATGCTGGAGAGAGTAAGGAGTGTGAAATTCGAAACCTGAGCAAGGCACAGAGGGGAGCTAAGGCAACTCATCTCTGCCTGGAACAGAAACAGGTATCTAACATTAACATCTGACTGCTGCATGCCATCCGTTTGAGTATCCTAGCAGAGCAGAAGTTGTATTTTCCTCTCAAAGGGAGGTGGTCCCAGCAGAAAAGTGCCACATGCCGAGGTAATTTGAAGAAATGGGAAGAAGTGGGCTATTTACTGGCCTGGAGATGCTTTTATTTTAAACTGCTGTAATTTTCATCTCCCTCCATGAAATTAGGCCAAAGACTCTGCTATGCAGCTAGGTCCAGATAAAATCAGGCTGTAGAATATCTTTGTTGGGTATCATCAAGGTAAGGGTGATGGCATTTACTGTATTTCTTCTGTTTCATATCTTCTGTGCAGTCCCTCTCTAAGGCAGGATGAAATGTGACAGAGTGTGGCCAAATGTGACCAGACAGAGCCCAAACTCTCTGCTCTGGCTGCTAGTGAGTCTCTGAAATTGGCCATCACTGCTTTGTTTATTCCCAGTGAACACAAGGAAAAAGAGTTTAATTCTTCCCGCATTAATGAGCTATCATAAAAGGAGGTAACCAGCAGTGGAAATAACACAGAGAGGAAGATTTTGGTGATCTTATGAATGGGGAAATCACAATTAGCTTTAAAGGTTGTACATAGGGGAATTTAGAAGTTAAAACTGTAAATTTACACAAGATATTTGTCTGCAGAGACTGGCTACTGTCAAACCCAGTAGCTGGTAAGGTCTTTGTCTTCCCCCCTGAGGTAAACCCTCAGCTAGAGGCTCTTCTTTCCCTTGGAGGGAGCTCCACTGTCAGGTCCCTCTCATCTCCTAAGAGGACAATTTATGTGAATGAGCACATATGAATCTAACAGCTGCCCTTCCCCTGACCGGAACCTCTCTCATCTTTTCCTTCCTGGAGTTTCCACCTATATCTCTTTCTTTAAATCCCCTTATATCAAAAGCTGTGATTCTCCTGTCTCAAGCTACACGAAGGCTCTTAGGACTTATGCATGCCTAAGGCAATAATCTGCTTTCCTTTCTGCTGCTTGTGAGGACCAAGCAGGGTAGGTCTGTCTTGGAGCAGCATGGATTTAAATATGAACCCTGAAGACACAGGCTAGCTTGGCATAAAGACCCCTTAAGCATGCGCACACTTAGGTGGGTACACATGTCCAATCCCATACACCTTTTCTCTGTCCCTGAAAAGTATTTAGCCTTTTTGTTTCAAAAAAAGTGTTTAAGGCAAAAAATGAAAAGCCTTTATGTTATTCATCTAGAAAAGGTGTTTCACCAGAAACCTATTTTCTGTCAGAAGACTAATCCAGTGGGAATTTTTTTAGGAGCTTACAGAAGCTTCCTGTCTTTTACTCATCCTTTGAGTGACCAGTTGCCTACCTCTAATACTTTCTTTTATGCTATTTTTGACTGTTATATATTGTCGTTAAGGCACAATGGATATTGAGGATTAACTTCCTGTGTCTGTAGTTGAAACTTCAGGTAGAACCTTTCTCTTTCTTTCAGATTTAATCATGAATATTCATGGCTGTCTCAAATACTGTCCAGGTGTTCACCTATAAATATTCACAAATCATTGTTGTGTGTGAGCATAAATCTGCATTATCTAAGCATGAATGTGAAATTGTCCAAATAGATCATGAATATTCATCATCTAAATAGACTCTGAATTGTCCATAAACTGTCTCACATTTTAGCAGCTTGATCTAATGCTTCTTTCACAACGAGTCTACAGCTTTACAAGTGACTGGACAGAGTGAAGACAATAAAATTTATCATTGTGCACATTGGTTGTTCATGATGTTCTGACCAATGAGTCATTCTGCATTTTATTTCTCAGTGTATAAAATGAGTGGGAACACAGTCCTGTCAACCTCCACTCCAAATTCTGTATGGTGTGTTTTCCCCCTTGATTTTCTCCAGGCTCAACCAATTTCCTTTGTAAATCAGGGCAAGGTTGTCTTTCTCCCAGAACCATGGATGCAGTGTATGTGGGGCTGTGCCACTTTGTATTGCTGAAAAGATACCAGCTCTGGTGCCAAACAATGAAGAATTAACCCCAGAAAGTCCAGAAGACATGTAAGGTCCTGCTTGTTTCTATTGGTGTGCTAGAGCTGTTGTGGAAATAAGGAAGAACTGGCTTATTCCCAGACTCCTTGAAGGCTATGTGGTGCCGCTGGAAAATCACCAGGGGCAATGTTTTTCTGCTCCACTCAGAATCCCTCTCTCACCTGGTAAACCTCTTCTATCAGATACCCATACAATGAGGCAGGATTTATAGGAAGAAGATAATATCTTGTAGTAGACAATTTGACAAAATGGAAAAGTCAGTCAAACTTTTGAGCTTTCAGACATCTACAGTGCCCTAAAAGTACTTGTGGTTTTTTTTTTGTTTTGTTTGTTTGTTTGTTTTTTTGTCTCGTGTTTTTTTTTTTGTTGTTTTTTTTTTTTTTTCCCAGAAAAGAAGATGAGGACGTCTGGATCATGTGTAAGTATGTACCATGTTTAACCTGTACATGTTGAGCTTTAAAGGAAGTATTCCCACTCTCTGTGCCTCTGTTGCCTTTTGGCAAAGTGGGTAGTGTTCATTGACCTTTCCCATGAGCTGAGGAGGACTATGCTATAGCATGAGGTGCTTGGAGGTGAAAATAACAAGTATGAGAAGCAGAGAATTATGGATACTGTAGATAAATTGATAAAACAACCAAAACTTCCAGGAACTCTGGATCAGAGCTTGGCCCAGTGAAACTAGTATGAACTGGACTCACTGACCCAAAATCCTGGTCAGGCTTGGATCTACATGCATCCTTTTCACTGCCCTTTCTCTCAAGCTGGTATTAGGTGGAAAGCAGTATGAAAGCCCAGTGCAATGAAAGTAGTAGTCTACACACAGTATTGGAGTAAACTACTCCTTTCTGTTTTCGTATGCCTTGCAGGGCTGCTGTGCTGCTCTTTGTCTCTGTCTTGGAGAATCCGGGAAGGTGACAGGCACAGAAGCCGGGCAGGTGAGATGGTACATTTTTGTACTTACATTCTCAGTGCCCAGCAGTGAGTGTAAATGACTTCATCGAAGAAATAATGCAGGAAGTCCCTGCTCCATTGCAGTTTAACTGAAACTCAGAATGTTCTGGTTCTGTCTCAGATACATCCAGCCTAGCCAACCCTTGCATTTCCTTCATCATTGCTGTTTTATTTCCTTTGTAAAATGCTTTCTGGGTAGTGTGAGGCAGGAATCACCAGCCAACACAGTGGTCAGGCTGGGTGCACTCTGTCTGAGTTGTTCTAGAGCCCATTTATGGTGTGAGTAAAAGGACAATTGTGCCACACAAATTAGGATACTGTAAAAGCTAGTAGTTGATATCTAAAACCACAAAGATCCAGGAAATGAGCTGCCAGTATTTGATTGGAAAGTTTCCTGTAGAGGAAATGGATGCTGTGAAAGTTCCCTGAGACTTTGATCAGTAATTACACTGTTAATATCAGTAAAAACAACAACATAGCGGAGACCAGAGGATCATTGTTCTGCTGGTGGAGGAGATATGATTTACATGGGAAATGAAAGTTCTTGACCTAGAGATCAATTTAACTAATGTTAATGCCATTTGTTCTGTTTGTCATTGCAGAAAGCCAGGGTGCTGTATTTTTCTAGGCTTTTTTTCTTTTAAGGAAGTGTAACTGGACTCTGACAAAAACTAGGATGCAAAGCTGTTAAAATCCCTAAATGTTTGATCAGATGCCTGTTTTCAAGATCTGTATCCTTTTCTGCAGCCCAAATGAATTGTTCAAATTCTTTCCAGTTTTCACTTACAGCGATGCCTGTGCTCTGTGCTAGTGATTTACTGAAGACAAAAAATCATAAAAGCTCAGACAGACAAGAGGCACGGTCCTCATCGAATAGAGGGAAGGTATTGCTTGACAGTAAAAGGCACCACATTGTGCAGCACCTTCGGCTGACAAGAGAACAGGGCGTGGCCTAAAATCCCTTTAGGGGAAGATGAGTGTCAGGGAGAAAAAGGAAGAATGGTCTTAAGAGCTTCCCAGAGACAAACCATAGATGAACAGTTTACCATCTCACACCCGCAGGATGATGATGTGCTGAACAACTTTTTTAAACGAGAGAACTCTGTAAAGTAGCATAAATATTAAAAAAAAAAATCTGTTCTTGCCCTTTGGGGAAAAAGCTAACAAAGTAAACCCTACAGGAACAAGGGTGATTCTGATTGAATCCTGCCCATGACCTGGGGAACATTAGCTCTGCAGGCTTGAGTGTACAGAAGCAGGATGGAAAAGACTGTATTTGTGTTAGGAATCACAATATGCTCTCAAGAGCCATAAAAGACTTGACTTAGATGTTAAGAAGGTCTTGATTACACTTCTCCGAGGCTCACAGGATCCAAAGTGCAGATGCTACAAAAAATATCATTACTTTTAATGATGTTTCATATCCTAAAGCTGCTACCTCACAGGTCATGTCAACCACCTCAGTGTAATCATGGCTGCACTATAACATATGATAACTTGGACTGGCAGTTGAGAAATTCTGCATGTCCCCAATGAAGGACTGGGGCCTGCTGGCAGCTGGGTTGGAAACTACTGAGAACAGCAGGACTGGCTACAAAAACCCACCCTGGTGTGTAAACTGAACACTGAAAACATGGCAGCATCATGACTTTGTAAAGTGAGACCTCATGAAAAGAACAATTTTGTTTCCTGATTGCCAACACAGAAGCAACTGTTCAGCATAGCCTGAAAAAGAGGAGTGCCTGTATGACTGAGACAGAGCACATAGTGGTTGAGCTGTACCTTTTATATCTTAGTGCAAAAAAACTGCATAGATGTTTTTTCCCTCAGCCATGTTTAAATCAGCTAATTCCAAGCTTCCCTTCTGGGGAGCTATACCTAAACCGACAGGTTGCTTGGGGATCACTAGAGACTCACTAGTCCTATTGCCACAATCTTGTAGTGATGACTACAATTGCTATCGAGAGGGAAAGGGGGATGCTGCTTCTGAACATCCTTGTAAAAGTCTGGATGTGATCAGATGCTGCTGTTTTTGGAGAATGCGTGCACATCTCCTTTGGCCCATGTTTCATTTTCTGTCCTGAATTCTTTTCTTCTTCCAATGGTACCCCCTTGAGGGAGTGAGGTAGCTGGTAATGTGATGGCCCTAATGTAAGTCTCTGCTCCTGGGAGGAAATCCAAATCTTTGAGTGCACTGGTTGCTCCAGAGTCAGAGCCTGCTTCCATGAGCCATGAATATGCCTTTTGATCTTCTTTTCATGAATAACTATTTTCCTCTCCATGTGTCCAAGTCTATAAAGCTTTGAAAATGGCTGTGGATGGCCTTACTGTGATGGAAATGACCCATTTAACCATTAAGCTAGACAGCAAAAGGAACCTCAAAGACTGTTGGACTTCAGGTGTAGTGATGAGGACTGCCCTGCTCTTTCCCTCAGAATATTTACAGCTTCAGAAGGTGCCATATACCACTAGCAAACGTTTCCATTGAAGAAGTTGATGAGAAGTTGAACACTGATTTAAGGAGGAGCAGGATGTGGCTGACTGTTGGCTGCGGATGCTCAAGACGGTACTTTTACAAAGATAAACTGTCACAAAAAGACTTTAAATAGTTTGTATTCTCTGATGTTTTTGGATGAAAACAGCAGCTTGAGTTTTTTCAGGCTTCTGTATTCAGGGGGCAGACCTTGTGTTCTCACCTTGCAAATAGCAAGACTGTAATTTGAACATTGTTTCTGTGTTCAAACCAATGGAGAGCTGAGGATAAAGCGTGACATTGACAATGTCCTTTTAACATTTTGATTGGCAGGTCTCTACCTCCTGCCACTCACAATACCCAGAGAGGAAGCTATCTCATTAATAACAAAGAAAGAAAAACATGAAGGCCATTGCCTTGTGTAGTCTGAGCAAGTTATAAGACTTTGCTGACGCCTGCAAGGTGGAATAAACACCTGCATTTCAATCATTGGGAAAAAAAGTCCATGGTTCAGAATTCAAATGGTCCGTGTAGGTTGTTCCTATTAAAAAATAAACAAGTCAGTCTAGGGCAGAAAAGCAAATATTAATGACATCAGTGATCAATGACAGACGTGTTATGGCTTACCAGGCTCTATGGGCTACTGAAGCACAGAAAGCATCAGGCAGATCATCTTGCAGTTGGTAGATATTAAAAGGTAGGTTTATGTTGCTGTAGAGTGCATGAACATGGCTTGAGCTGGACAGCATGGGTACCTGCAAAGAGCAGAGCCCAGCCTGATGCTCTTCCTGCCCTTGCAACTTGATCAGAGGAGGAGACTCATCTCGGCTCTCCTCAGGGCCCATGTGCACTTGGGGTATTGCACTGCAGTACAGGGTGCATTGCTGGGGTCTGTCTGAAAACAGCAGGGCTGGGAAATGCTGGGGATGTGCAAAGGAAGAGGAGAGAAACCACCACAGAAAAAACTCTAATTCAGATGCACCAGCACTATGCTGCTTCCTGCCTGCCTGCCTGCCAAGGGTGATGGCAAATCCAGATGCCATTTGACAGCCTCCAAAGCAGCATGTAGCACATAGCAAAGGAGAGAGCCCCTTGGAATAAAACTGAGGAGTGTGGAAATTAAAACTGAAGGGAGAAGCAAGGAAGAATTGCCAAATAACTCTTTGGAGCTGGCACATTCAGACACAAGTTGCAATTCTGGGTGGCAAGCTGCAGGCATGGATGCCTGTAGCCATCCATGTGGCAATTAGGTTAATTGTTTGATTATGGTGCCCCAAATAATATCCTTGTTCAGGTTTGCAGCGACACTTTTCTATTCTTCAGACCAAAAGAGATGCAGCAAATTGATTGGTTTGAGGCCTTTTTCTGAACCATCAAGTCACATTTTCCCTGTAGGGAAAAATAAAATAAAACGCCCTTCCCTATTCTATGGTTAGAATTCAGCTTAATCTTCCTTGGACTTGTGTTTTCCCCCTCTGTTAATATATGTAAGAATTATTGAGAATCTAAAAGGCAGAGGGATTTTGTTGCTGATTTTTCCTAGTGATGCTTTGCTCAATGGACCTTAGCAATTTTTTTTTCAGCCACTATTCCTTCCCTCAGTATTCTCCTTCATCCCTAAGAAACCCAATGCTTAAAGACTATTTAGAGTTTCCCTACGAAAGGTGGCATGAAAATCTCGGAAAACTACCCCTTTTCCCCATAGTTGGAGCAATAGCAGTTTAAATTTCCCCCTCCCTGCCTTAGTGATGGGCCTTTTCCCTGAAGCAGACAGATCACCTCTTAGAAAAAATTGTCTGTCATGGCCATTCACTTCTTGAATGGCTCACAATTTCTGAATTGCTTTCAACATCTTTTTAGTGGTTTTAGCCATGCCCACACTAGAGGGGTCAAAATTCATAATTACATTTTTCAGGCTGATTTTATTAAACTGGGGACCTCAGATGAAAGCTGTATTCGAGCCTCTATAGAGTTATTGGGTAGCAGTGGTGTCCAGCAGGTGATCAGTGAAGCTAGACACCTTTGCTGTGTTTCCAGTGCCTTCACAGTCCTGTATCTGTATATCTTCACTTCCAGTTAGTTTAGGTGCTGTTGTCTTCTGGGAGGGAATTAATTCTTTCCAGGAATGTGGTAGGATGCTTAGAGCTTGGGGGTTTTGACATGGCTGGGATGTCCATTATTTGCTGCATTGTGTCCTACAAGCACACAAGGGCACACACCTGTTTCAAATAAGATCAGCTCCTGTCCTTGGGCTGCTCTGAGCCGCCTTAAGGTTTTTTGGTGGTGGCAGTGTTGTTGCAGAGCATAGTATGAGCTTTGATGAGTTCTCAGGGTGTTTTGCCTTTATGCTGCTTTATCTTCCATAATAAAGTTCCTGTTCTCTCTACAATCTCTGCTTCTCTTGCTGAACCACAAGAGGAAGTTGCAGGCAGCACCACAGAGTAGGGGTAAATAATAACTTGTAAATTAATCCCAAAACAAGATGACTTTAGTTACAACAATCTTTTCCTCTCTTTTCTTGCTTTAGTGCAAAATGAGATCTCCAAAGTGGAAATGCAGGTTAGTTTTGAAGGCATTAACATGATTTTATGGTAGCATCCCTACCTTGACAGCTTAAAGGAAAGACCTGGAAACGTAGCTGTTGTATAACCTAGTATGCTTTGCACACCAGCATGTGTTGTTTGTTTCCTCTGGTTTTGCTTGTAAAAGAATTCATCTTCCCTTAAATAAATACCCAAGATTAACTTAAGTGCCACTTTCTGACCTTGTTCTCTGCAAGCCCCATGGTCCCATTGGTGTGGGTCTATCTCAGATCTTGAGGTCATCTGAGTCTTGCCTGCTGTATGGACTATGTAATCCCCTGGGCTTGAATACAACTGGATGCTTAATATGAAATCTGCTGTCTGCAAGTCAGCTGTATGACAGGAGGGCAGGAAGGATACACAGCTGTACTGATGACCAGCTGCCCAGTAAAGAGAGTGGAGAATGGCTCCCTTTCTTGCAGGTGAAAACAATTTTTTGGGTAAGAGCACCAAGAATGAGAGTCCTCCCAGGGATGTATTCTACTGAACAGTTGAACTAGTTACAGTGTCAAACATTTATTAGCAGCTAGCTTTTATAAAGACAAGGGAGATGTAGCTATAACCTGCACCTGAAGAATATCAGTCCATGCAGTGACATTTCATGTAGTCCACTTCTCATACTCCCCCATCCCAGTATAACAGATGCATTTGCTGGAAAAAACAGAGACAGTTATTGAGGTTATGGGTCATAATCCCCACCTAGTGTAAACCGGGGAGTGCCACAAATTTAAGAAACCTCATGACAACTTAGAGCAACCAGGCAGCTGGTTCCAAAGCTGCTGGTGGTCTGTTAGTTCTTCAGGCACTATGGCTAAACATGCAAGAGGGTAAGCACCTCTTGAACTCACAGATCACAGTTCCTGTGCATAGGAGGAATCTCAGACAATTGCAATTAAAGTGTGCATAAGCTGTAACACAAAATTCATGAGTCCCTTTTGAAAGCTTTGGCTTAGAAAATGTACATACATGGCCCAGTGGCTTGGAGTATCTCTTACTTCTCCACTTACAAAACCAGAAGAAAGTCTGGGGAATTTCCAAGATCACCTCTGTTCTCCCACAAGGTCAGCTTGGTGGAGACACTTGAGCCTATAAGAAATTCATATAAGAAAGGATTCTCTGATGTCTAATTCAGCTGGTTTGAGCTACCCTCTGAGTTTCCCTGATTTCATCTTCACCTGCATAGAGAGCCCACATCTCTGTTCTATCTCCTTAAGAGAAGTCACTCTCAGCACCATGTTCCCTTCCCTGTGCCATTTGTACAGCAGAGGGGAGCCAGAGTAGCTGGGAGAACGGGCCATTTTCTCCATCCCATTTCTATCTTTAGTACCCCAAATGTGAAATGGTGATGTTAGTCCACTCACCTGCTCCACTTGCTTTAGGAAAGTGACCCTTGATGTTCTTCAGTCTCTTGATTATTCCCTGACACTAATTAATAAAGACCCAGTCACATTTTTCTTTTCTGCATTCATGCACTGTAATTCTTATCTTGCCACTTCCTGAGGTCCCATGGAGAGTACTGCAGCCGCAACATTACATTCTCCTATGAATCCCCCTTTCCCCTTGTGACTGCAGCTGTTTCTCTGCTAATTATGCTGCCTAGCTCTGTTGGTTGAGTGCTTTTGTTATTAAATGAACACCGCTGTTCCATCAGCCTCTAGTGAATTTCTGGAAGCTCTAACCTAACACTTGGAGACTCATGCTGCCTCTACCTCTTGTAGGATATATGTGGGAGTATGATTTGGTGCATGTATGTTTTCATAATGTCACATTCAGGCTTTTACAACACATTTGTGTAAATGAATTTTTTTTTTCTTTTTTTAAATCTATTTTCATATCCATTGGACATCTGGTCTTTGTTGCTGTTCAAACGTTATTTCCTAGGGGTCTGCACTTTTTGCGTTAATGTAGCTCAGCAGGAGAGCTTATTAGGGAATTCCACCTATGGAAGACTAAAAAGCAAAATATATATTCTGTGTTTCTATAGGATAACAAATGTTTTTGAAAAATGATGGTCTGTCATTGTGTAAGTGGAGATATATGCAGAAAAAGTCTTGTAAACCCAACTCCTAATGGTTTCTACACCCCATTTATGCAGGCTGAACTAGGAAGGGCCTTGTTACCTCCTACTCTCTAGTAAGTGTGAAATACTCTTGGCTTAATCTGGTAGTGTTTGACTTTGGCTTTGCTAGTTAATTTTGCAAACACAGGGAACGGGGCTCCATGTCTGCAATTGAACCAGCATCTGATAATTTAATCGAGACTGTTTTACACGTAGTTGCCAGCAACGATCAATCTGTCTCTGGAATTCAGTGGATTGGCTCCAGAGTTATTGTATGGTACAGCTGGTTGAATAATGAGAAAACTTGTATGACTGTGTCCTCCTGAATGAGATTCATAGCTATTTGTGAAGGTACCACAACTCATTATTCACCAATATCCCAGAGGCTGCTGGGAATTTATGAAAATGTTTGCAAATTGTAAATGTTTCAAAAATAGGTTCTGGAAATGAGTTATTTGCTATTTGTCATTCACTGGGCTCCTTGTTGGAGACACATCTCACATACAAGTTTCAGTTATTTAGTCCAAGAACAAAAATTATGCAGTATGACTATTCACAGAGCATGAGTGACTGGGAACCAAAGTGAGCCATTTATGAACAAATTATATTTTGGAAATTATTTATCTGTACTATCTGGCAAAGATTTATAAACATGAATTAAATTGTGCCTGTTTGGAGCAAGTCAGTACTTTTCCCTGATGCTTTCTTTTTCTGTCCAAGAATCTCATTTTCCATTATGATACATGATATATAAACACATAAAATTTTAGTCTTTTGCCTGTGCCATTGGGAGAAAAATCTTCAAAATCTAAGCAGAATGTAACCAATACTGTAACATCTTCCTGAGCCCACAAATAACCTGGCCCCTGCAAGACACATGAACTGCCTCATTCATCTTAGCTGAACCCACTATCTGAAACTTAATGAGCTTGAGAATGAGGATGATTGATATATTAATGTTAGTATTTCAGTATTTATTAAAATCTGCAGAAAAGGTGTGCATGGGAGATGGCCACATTTGATAGACTAGGAAAACCTGGAGCAAGCAGCAATTTACAAATAGGATGAGCCAGCAAGATGAGTGGAGCTTGGGAATATTCCCTTCACTTGATTTTCCTATTTTCAATCCCTGCTTATGAATATTGAATGTTTTGAGTAGTTTATGAATTATTCATCAACACAAGCACACACAGAGAGCAAAACTGGCAAAATGTTTGCTTTCATGGATTTTGTTTAACATCTGTTTTGCTTGAGACAGAACAGAACTCAAGGTGCATGGTGGAATTTCCAACAAGGTGCAGCTTCTGCATGTCCTATGGAAAGCTTAATTTTGAATATTACTTCTCCTTCTATGAGTGGTTAGTGATGACTTTTGTGCCCTGGAGGACAGGTTGTGCAAAGAGATATGTCTCATGCAGCAGGACTCTGAACCTGTTATCCTCCTCAGAGGGCTTTGCAGAGTAGCACTGCAGGTGCTACAAGGGTGTCTATTTGCTCATGTGTTTCCTTTGCAACGCAGTTGTACCACATCTCTACCTAAATAATCGGAGTCATTATTTTCAGAAAAATGAAGAGGCACTGCAGGAGATGTTGAGGGCAAGAAGAGCCTCCCAAGAGCTCTAGGCTGGGATGAAACAAGCACTTTAATGCTGGTATAATATTTCAGTCAGGTCTTGCAAAAACTACATCAGGCCTGCGAGACGGAAAGTCTCTCCATCTCTCTGTTCAGTTAAATTCTCACCCACAGCAGGAAGACTGGGGATAAGGTGGGGATAAATAGGGGTCAGAACATTCACAGCTGAGCAGAGGCGTAACTAGAAATAAGGCAAATATCTCACACCCCTTCCAGCTTATAAGATGCAGTCCAATGCTGGGAATGTATCTACTACAAGGGTCCATGCAAAAAGGGGTATTCCTCTAGCACATGAGTGGTATGTGAGACCATGTCATGGGAGAGCAGCCACGGTGGCGTGGCAGAGCACAAGACAGATCCAGATGCCATGGAAAGTGAGGTGGGAACCTACTGTTAGAGGGCTTTGGTTCATGCATGGCACTTTGCAGCTGTAATAACAGATCTGTGTCTGAATATCACTGCTAGTGGACAGGAGGCTATTTGCTCCTGTCTCTGCTGGCTTAATGTCACTTACTTCTCCAACCCATCTATATGAGGAGGGTAATGATAGTTATCCATCTTTTGGGAAGAGAGAGGAAGAAGGCTATATGGAGAGTAAGTGAAAGAATAGTCAGTTCAAACAGCAGGGAGCATCTTAGGAGGAAATCTATTTGTGTAGATGTGAAGCGAAGAAGATACTGAAATCAGATGCTTGGAGTGTATGAGGTCAGTCAGAGGAAAGCTAGGAAATGTTGGCACAGAGAACATACAGAAAAAAGGAATATCCTTTCAGGAAATAAAATGAAAGAGTGGATGAAAACTGGGAAGGCTTTTCTGTCTTTAAAGTCTGGTTTCATAGATGGGTGACTGTTTACCCTGCTGTTGCCAGCTCCGTTTCAGTGATGGCCATAACACTTGTAGATGGAAAAAAAAATAAATAATAGAACCATCTGGAAGTAATGAGTCAAGGATAATGTAAGATGACAGTAATTAATTCTTTGAAATAAAATTCCACAGGAGGGGAAAAGAAAACAAACAGAGGGAGGACTGGGAATTACGCCAACTAGGAAGCCCAGGGGATGATTCTGGGAGTGTACAAACTTCAACTCCTCTGGAAATACATGTATATACTTAGTGGAGGACAAAAGCCAGTGTGAAAATTCCCAGAATAGCATTTGGATATGTAGGCTAAGTTTCCTGTTTTGCTTGAGAAACATTATTTATGTATAGATATTTGCCATGTTTATTATCTTCTGACAAGAATGTTAGGTTGGTTGGTTGGTTCATAAAAGAAGGTTTTGGGGATACAGAAGCAGAGCACTTTCTGGTAAACACTACACTGACAAACAGCCTAGTCCCTTGGTCCCAATCTTCTGGTTATTCACATTGTGTGAAAGTTAGCTTCTTTGTCTCTAAAGCAGTCTTATATCCAGCCTATTTCCTATTTATATACCTTAAACTTAATTTGATTTTAAAAATTGTAATACATGTTTTTAATACAATGTTTTTAGTGACTGTCTTTTAGGTGACAATCTAGAGCTGCTAAAACCTCTCTAACAGTCAGGTATAGAGGCAGTGAGTAAATCTAGTGAAGCATAACTTCAGGCTTTTCAAGATTTTGAGTTTTCGCAGGATTACCATCCACAGGTTCTGCTGATCTGTGAGTTAAAAACCATACTCTGTTGCTTCAAAAGGGAAAAGGAGTTCAGGGATTTTCATCCCTGTTAGTGATGGCTTAATTTGCCATACATGAAAAGAACCGATCTGGAGGGTCAGGGTTTACAGTCTGTGGTGATGGTCTGCATTACAGGTTCAACGATCTGAGTCAGTCCTTATTTATGGCTTTGGGGGCCTTATTGCTCTGAGACTGTGTCTCACTTCTCTATAAAGAAGGATGATGTGCACCTGTATACGCTGGGGTCCAAACTCCTTCTGAAAGTGGAAGAGCTCAAGGCAGCAGTTACAACCACCCATACCTTGGATTGTCACAAAGGCTTGGGCACAAGCCTTTATGAGCCTCAATATTCAGACCCTGGTAATTTGGACTAAAGGAGTCTCTCTGAGGGCTGGCCACAGTGGTACGGTGTGATTTGCAATGCAGTTCAGTTGCCACAGGATGAAACAGCATGCACTTTTTACCAGCTATTTATTTCTGGCCTTCCGAGATCAGGCCTCAGAGCTCACCTGATTCTGTTTTAGAAGAGTAACAAGAGGCTGCAGCAAGGATGGGTGCTAGAAACAGAAGGAAAGATATGTAGGCTGTGTGTGCTGCACAGTATGGGAAAGCTACCCCCAAACCCCACAGATAGTGCAATTCATTTTGCCTAGAACTACTTGATGCCCACTGAAAGAATTCACATGGACTGGCAAGTATATTGTGTAGATGTCCCAGGTATCCAAAGGCATTTAGAAGACTATGTTCAGGCAATTATGCTCCTGATACATGTAGCTGCACAGTGCTGTACAGCACAGAGGTCTGAGCCGTTTCCACACCCTACACAGGGTCCAATGTGCGCAGTTCTTAAAATGGTCCTGTATTCCCCCAGCCCAGTCCTGGAGTAGCTGACAAACACTGAAGCGGCTGGTCAACTGCTTCAGGTTGGCCCAGCATTAGTTCTGTCTCTGGAAAGTCTTCTCCTTCACAGTCTCTCTCTCAATATCTGATGTTCATGCAACAGGTTAATTTTCTGAACACAAAAGTACACAGAAGTAAGGCTTGCATCCCTTCAGGCACAGCACGGCTTTCTGTTTCCCTCCTCATCCGGTCGCCTTGTTTTTCTCTTGCCAACACCAGTCACTCAGTCTTTTCCCTTTTCTTTCCCAGGCTATTTTAGCACCAGGTTTAGCCAACAAAGAGACAGAAGATTCCTTATTCCACCCCCAAAATGGTTGGAAATGTAGCCTCACCCCATACAACCTCTTCTCTCAAAATCATCAAAGCTGATAGCGGCATCACTGTTCTGCATCCTGCTTGCAGGTTTTGGTTCCCTGCAGATGGAGTTTTCATTTAATCAAGCTCAGACTGAATGAAAGCAGCACTATTAATTAAACAATGGCCCATCTGGTGCATTGCAAATATCTACCAGACTGGGAGATTAATATCAATTATATCAGAAGCTGGAGGGATGCTAAGATCTGCAGAGATAGAGTGTTCAGGTTGTGTTAAAAACCAGGCAGAGGAAGAGTCCTTTAGAGAGATCTCTGGGCAGGGAGCAGGGACTGCTGGATCCTGTTGCCAGCTGTGACACTGATATTTTTTGTGTGGCAGGACAAGCCACTCCTGGGAAGGTTTCTTCAGGTGAAAGTCAAGGAGAATTTGATGCCTCATTCCCAGTTGTACCTTCAAAGATACATCCTGTGTTTCTGTGCTCTAGAATTCCTCCACTATAAAATGCTGTAAAAATATTCTTTCTTCAAAACATGCTTTCTTGTCTGCAGAGAAAAATATCTACAAGGACTAGGGGTAAAAAGCTGCAACATCTTGTTTCAAATCCCTATTTGTAGTGTCTCAGTTCAGTGTGTCATCTCTTGGTCCCAACCCAGAAACTCCCTTTATCAGTTGGACAGTTCTCACTCAGCTCATGCTGGTTTTGAAACCAGAGTGCTTTTTCTACAAATCATACCCCAGCATACCAGGGTATCATTCTGCAATAGCATCTATCCAGAAATCCAGGAAGGTTGATTGCTGTGGAGGCACAGAGCTGATTTCTCTCATGTGTACAGCAAGTCTGGCACATCTGGCACTGCAGCTGTGTGGATGAAATGAAATCATTGTTGGACCTCCAATTTTGACTGTGGTGGCAGTAATAGATTTATGTTCAATATAATCATGGCAGAGCGTGTCACTGGGTTTGCTTATGAGAACAGAATGAAATGAGACCAGAGCTAAAAATAAAAAAAAAAGGAAAGAAAACAAACCAGCTCCATCATTCTATTTTTAGTGCAGATGACTTTATCGAGGCAAGTAGTTGTGTGCATTAAACACTGAATAACTGTGATGAATAGCTATTTTATCAGAGGTGGAAAAGTGTCCCTTCATGGTAAGAAAGGAAAACCTATGTCTGTGCTAGAAGCAGTCATGCTAGATTTGTTATCAGATGTTTGAGCTTTGCTGTCTTTCATATTTAGCTTTTCAGAGACACTTAAAGGTCACAACAAGGGTTTCTTGAGCAAAGGTCCCTCTCTAAGACCTCAGCTGACAACATGTACCAGGACTTGTTTTCCTGAAAGGCAAAACTGATTTCCAATTACAGGTCAACAGACTTTTTACTTGAACAGGAATGAAGTCAATCAGATGCCAAGACATTTTTTTTCCTCCCTTAATAGATTTCAATAATTATTTTGGCTTCAGGCTGAGTAAATCCAATGTCAGGCACACTGGTCTGCTCAGATTTAAAGCTGCTTTGGCCAGATGGAATAAAGCAAGGGTGGGAGAACTGAGTTGGAACAAATAGAAACTGTCCCAATCCTCAGACTTAATAATCAGTTTGGCTTGACAGGATTTGATGGCTAGAAGAATGTTTAGATGAATAAATACTTTTTTGCATGTCCCCACTCCTGAAAGGCTCCTCAGAAATTTTGTGTTCCATATGAGGCCATTGGTAGGCAGATGTATTGGTACCTCTAATGGAAACACTGTTCCTCAAGCTGGACCAATAGTTTCATGGGCCAGTCACACAACTGGGTGCTACTGAGTACAAGGACAACATCTGGGTGCAGCCTCACATTTGTAAAATGTATGTCTCCAGCTTACACTGTATGCTGCGGCATTGGGAACATAACTCTTGTTGGGATGCAGCTACAGCGCAGGGGAAACTTCCTCTGGGGAATGGGATATGGAAAAGGATTTTGACGCAGCTGTCCATATTATCCTGCAAACAATTTCCTTCATTTCATTCACTTTTCAGAGACTGAAGACATAGGGGCAGCTATTCTGCAATACAAACAGCCTTTCTCTTCTTCCTTTGTGGCAATTCATAGGGATTTGGAGAAAAGGATGGGTCATGTCTGCAGGCTACAGAGCTGCCAGCCCTCCTATGACACCTGTACTCAGAAGTAAGGAGTTGTCCTTGACTTGACAGGGGGACACGTGAATGCAGCTGGTTTGTTCCTGCAGAAGATGGACTCCAGTCTGTAATGGAAAATCTCCCTTTTTGGTCTATTTTTAACCTTCTCTGGAGAATGTATTTGATTTTAGGCTTGGGCTTCGGAAAGAAGCTGTTCAGCTTGGAGAAGAGAAGGCTCTGGGGAGACCTTAGAGCAGCCTTCCAGTATCTGAAGGGAGCCTACAAGAGAGCTGGAGAGGGGCTCTTTGTCAGCAAGTGTAGTGATAGGACAATGGGTAGTGGTTTTAAATTGGAAGAGGAAAGATTTAGATTAGATATTAGGAAGAAATTCTTTACTGTGAGGGTGGTGAGGCATTGGAACAGATTGCACAGAGAAGTTGTGGATGCCCCATCCCTGGAAGTGTTTAATGCCAGCCTGGATGGGGCTTTGAGCAACCTGCTGTAGTGGGAGGTGTCCCTGCCCATGGCAGGGGGTTTGGAACTTGATGATCCTTGTGGTTCCCTTCCAACTCTAACCATTCTATGATTCTATGAAAGATGGGAAAGAACAGTTGAATGAGACCTGCCTAGAAAAAAGGGAATGGAAGAAAACAAAATCTCAAATGCTATTTAGCTGTAGTACTTTCTATTTTGTGCTGTGGGGTGTTCCAGAGACTAAAAATTGTAAAAACAGTTGTAGCTGAGGAAACCACCAGAGAACTGTCATCTTCAGAAGCCTTCTAGGTCTGGGACCAGAAAGAAAGAAAGTTGACCTTGTAGATGCATCAAACTTAGGGAGAATTTTGGGAGATTTCCAGGTGAAAGCTCTTGTAGATCTAATCCAAGTCAATTAGATCTTGTAGATCTAATCCAAGGTCTTGTAGATCTAATCTGAGTTTTTTAGATCTAATCTGACCTTGTAGATGCATCAAATTTACGGAAAATTCTGGGAAATTTCCAGGTGAAAGCTCTTGTAGATCTAATCCAAGTCAGGTAAAAGGGCTTTATATTTGCTCCAGGCTAATGGTGGAGATCTGAGGAGGTTAATTATTTTCTGCTGACCTCATCCATCTTGGGTCATACCAGTGTTGTCAACTAGATGAGGGTACATCCTCCTTGGCAGAGACGAGGTGTTGTAGCCACCTCTAAAATAAGACTTGGGGATGGTATGCAGCTATGTGGATCTTGTTTGCATATCTGTCCCCTTGTAAAATCTACATGTTTATTTTTATTGATGGTTTTACATTTTGACAAATATATTTTTCTATGAAGAGAAACATAATTAACTTAAGTCATTTATATTAATCAGAAGGGGGAAAACCCATGAAAAACGGGTAATTTTGCACTGTAGAAGTTGAATAACCTAATGAATATAGATGATGCTGATTTATGTGTTTATGGAAAAGTAAAACTGGGCTGGAGGGACGGGGGAAGAAAACAGGCCAGGAAAATGGACTGTTAAATGATATTCTATGATTTCTGTGGAGTCCTGCTCAAGAAGTGTTTCAAATGTAAATGCAACTTTCCAGTGTGTTTACTGGGACTAAATTAGTCGGAACAACAAAGCAAGACATCATTAGATTCACTGTTTCTAAGTGATGGGCTGACCTTCACTCCCATAAGCGAGCCAGCCACACTTGTGTTTTCACTCATTAACTTAACTGGGAGTTGTACAAGAAGATGGTGCATTTGACAAGAAAGCAAGTGTGGGTGTCAAAGTTACTACCTTCTCTCTAGGACTTATATCAGATACTAGTGAGAAAAAACAAAGGGTTGAGATGTCCACCTCATGGAACTGGTGTCAAAATTTCTATGGGATTCTAAGGTGCCAAACTCACTTGCAACGCATAAATTAGCTGTACCCAAATGTTATGTCCATGGAGGGGAATCCTCCCTAATCCCATTTGATCACTGAAAGTGTGCATATTGACAGATTTGTGGTAGCTGTGTACTGAAAAGTGTCTTGTACTTCTAAAGACCCTGTGGGATCAAATGATATACCTTCATAGATACATCTAGCTCAGTATCAGAGAGCTGGCACAGGCATTTGGAGCTACCAGGGAAAGTTAATAAACTCTAATGTACCCCATCAGTTGCACAAGGGACTCTCATGTTTTATCTTTCCTACATGAATTGGGGAAGTACAGGCACAAGGCTATTCTTAACCTCACACCTCCAAGAGGAGTCACTACCTCAAATATTTAATACTCTTATCAGAGCCTGTCATAGCTCTGAACACGGCAGTCTCAGATTCATAGCTTTGTTTGCTCAGGTTGCATAACATGACTAGATTTTGGAGTCATATTTTATTAATCTTTTAAACAATCAATAATTAAAGCAATAAACTTTGTTGGAAAGCCTCTTTTATCCCAGAGGATTCCAGAGAGGTTTGCAGACTGCGTGCAAACAGAGCCACTTCTGTGCTGGTGCAAGGCGGCAGTTTAACAGTGCACAGCTTAACGTGTGCTAGAAAGTAAACAAAAAATATCACTTGCTACTTCATCTTTACTTGAAAGTGTGGGGAGATGGAATAGAGTGATTCTGTTATGTTTCTGCAGGCATTTGTCCAAGACTGCAAAACATTAATACTACTATAGTGACGATGAGGCCTGGGTGCTACTGAAAGTAAATTCAGCTTTAGTAAAACCAGCTCTTTTGTAAGTTTTAATGCTTGTTGCCTCACTAGTGTGGAGATATGGCAGGTACAGGTGCATTTTGTCCATGCCTCCAACAGTACTGAGGTGGGGGCCTCCAAAACTTTGATCTGAAAACAGAGCTAACATTTCTACCTGTAACAGTTTTTAAGCTCTGGCACCAGGTACTATGGGAAAGGCTTATCTCCATCACCAAAATGTTATAGTCCAGACTGGATGTTTCCTAAAGATCAGGCCAAACAGAAATGAATCAGAAAAGCCCTAATGTGTCTGTGATGGGGAAGGTTGTACTAGGTCCTCGGGATATTTTCTTTCCAGCTCTGCTGTTTGAAAAACGTTCCACAGTTCAGGCTCAGTCCTTTTGGATTCCAAATTGGTTTGCTCCCAAAAGAAGGGATCTATGCCAGCGGCTAATTTTCAGTACCATTTGCTTTAGTGTTGCAGTTCAGGCTTTTCTGCAAATACATACTAAGGACTGAACATTTTTATTTCAATCTCAAAAGCTGATGAATAGTTTTTTCAAAGAGTTTTAATGAAGAATAAAATAAAATTGCCACCCAGAGGCAGATAACAGGCCTGGAAATCTTAATTGGAAAGCTTCTCAATATTATAAATGACCAAAAGACCTGATGGGTTTAGGTAATTTCTTTTCAGGATCTGAGCAACCAGGACATCTTACACTGTCCCAAGCATAGTGTTGGTACTGATTAAGCTTTACAGGGAGCTGTAAGAGGCAAATTCCTTTGTCTGTTATGATCTCTTATATCCCCTGTATTAAACATGGACACCTTGAAAGAATGAACAAAAATAGCCTGTGATGTGGCATAAACACTGACAACTCAGACTATTAAATTACTGCGTAAGCCACATTCAGTGTAAAACTCTTTCTGCAACTCTGCAGGGCATCTTTATTGGGGTTTTATTCTGGTGCAAGCAGATGACTTTAATTTGCACCTGTGAAAATGGGAATTTAGGCAAAATTTGAACTACGGCTCTGGTGCAAGTCATGCCACATCAGGCATATTGTTGTTGTTCCTATTATTGTTACTAAATCTGTTCATCAGTAGTTTGGAGTGCACAGTTATCCATGGGAATCTCAATACCACCAGAACCTCAGAACAAAAATGGATGAAAGCTGCTCAATAATAAATTCAGTGCATTGTGGTTTATGCACATTTGCAGAAGTCCCAGAAAATTGCCATTCTTTGCCTCGCTGTTTGCCATCTTCAGACAAAGAATAGAAGAGCCTGTGAAAATAGTCCCCATTGAATGTTGTTGGAATAGTGATAATTTTTTCCACAATGTTTAGCTCCATGGTCTTCTCTGTCTGCCTTTCAGTAAACACGTAAGTGGCTTTGCACTGTACATAAGTGATGTCGTCTGGGAAGTAGGCTCTAATCACGTCAGCTCCGTGGCAGCCTCCCACGCACAGCTGGGATGGCACCATTTGAAGTGTGCTGTTTTTTTACACAGAAGAGGGGGTAAGACTGACTGGTGGGAGTTAAAACCCCCCAAATCTTGGTTTGTTTTTCAGAATAAGTTTTGATTAGATAATTACTGCTGTAGATGCCCAGCTGCTTTGCCAGAATTCAGTTTTATCTCTCTTTAAACACAGCCACCTATTTCTGTTCATCCTTTTCCCTTTATCCTATGATTGTGGCTGTGGCTTTACCTGTTCTGTCCTTGAGTTTCTCTACAGCTGAGAAAAACTACCCGGTACTACTCAGCATCAGAGCAGCCTCCTTCCTCTCAGCCACTTTCGTCTCTCCTTTGAACCCACCTTTCCTCCTGCTCAGCTTTTGTTTCTCTGTTGAGCATCTTATTATCCTGAGGGTCAAGGAAGCTAGATAAAGCCGTAGAGTTTAGGCTTCCAGTTTCCCATTCAGAAATTTTCAAGGGGCTTTTGTGGAGCCTTCCAAAGGATTCAAATTGCAAAACAAAACACTGCTTCTGCTTTTGAACACCAGGGATTAAGGGTATGGGCACACAAACACCTTACATCTCAGTGCACATCAGCAACTTCACAGCAGCTGCCGTGTATATCTCCTTTCCCCTTTGTGCGTGTGAACAAGTGTGCCCCTCTTACCATGGGAAATAAGCTGCCTCTCATTTACCATGAATTAAGAGTGCACACATGCGTGGCCAATTATAACAACGTGGCTGGTGTGCTGCAGAGTGCTCTCCACCGCATCACATGACACCTCTTTCATCAGGAATGGGACTCCCTGTCACCCCACTGACAATCACATGAAGCCTTGAACCTTCCTCTTCCTTCTCCTCTGGTCTCTGCATCTCACTCTTTCTGGTGTTTCTATCCTCCCCATTTCATCTTATAGCAGCCAGGGGAACTGCTCAAGTTATTTCTCATCTCAAGAGAAGAGCTGAGAACGATAACTAGAGTACAGCAGAGCTTTTGATGTCCAAAGCACTTTGCCTACACACACATTGTAGATGGCAGAAAGTTGGTAGGTGACAGTCTTTATTTTCCAACCTGAGGAAAAAACCGCCCACCTGCACTGAGGGAAACATATCACCCATGGCGTGTGGGTGAAGTGTCACACCAAGGGCCATGATGTGCACAGGAGAAATGGTCTTATTTCTGTAGACACGCTGCTTCACACTGTAACCAAACTAAGCAGTTGGGCATGATCCCATATGACACAAAAAACCCTTTGAGTGCCAGGAAAACTTAAGGGCTGCAGGCAATTTTTTTGGTGGTCATTATTTTACATGTAGTATATAGTTTTGCCCATCAGTGAACAGACTTGAGAAAAAAGACCCATTCCTGAAGATCTGTGATCATGAACACTCTGTTGGAAATGTGTCTATCTTGCTAGATGTGCTGTCTTATTCAAATTTCTATTTAGAAAAAGATGGCAAATATTAGTCAAAAAGTTTGCCCTGAGGAAATGGTGCCACTTACAGTGAGCTTTTATGCCATGTAAAATACATTTGACTAAAAGGTGAAACAATTTCACCGTCTTTATTTTGATTGATTTTGATTTTATATTTTACACTTACAGTCATATTTCATCAGTAGATCTCACATTATTGTGCAGATATGAGCCAGTAATACCATCATTTATGTTTTACAGATAAAAACTGTGGCACAAAAGAGGAAAACTATAAACTCAAGGTTAACTGTACACTGGAGTTCACGCTTTTTGTTCTCTATCTTTTCTCTGCATTCTTATTTTTTCTCTCTGCTTCCTCCCTTAAATTTCACTTCCTATCTTATATTCTTGTACACTGTTCTGATGTGTTATTAAACAGCTAATGCATTTCTTCCCAGAGGAGTATCACTCAGGTGGTCAAATTGTCCCTGTGTTTCAAAGTCTATACAGCATTTTGAGGCTTTTCCTGAGAGAAAAGGTGTTCTTGAAGTTATTTCTGGAGATAGGATCATGCCAAAATGACCTTGACTTTGAAGGCACTTCTAAGCCCAAATGTCATAGTTATAGTTTTAAAACACCAGAATAAGAAAAGCAACTGAATCTTTGGTCAGGAACTCCAAAACTTTGGTGGTGGGCTCCAGTGTCTGCATTTGCAGTCCCTTTCTAGCTGGTTGCAGTGCAGAGGATCCTGCTTGTACACAGTTGTCCACAGAGTATGCACCAGTATATCTTCTTTTTTGAGGGCTGCTGTTTAATATCCAGAAAAGCTAAGCAACAGAGTGAGTGTTTCTGGACAGTTACTTTCCCATAGAAATAATTGCTGTAGCTGGCAGAGCAGTCCTTGGCAGTACTGTGAGGCTCTGTGTGTTTTGGACAAGACAAGAGCCATGAGTGTCACTCAGAAGATTTTATGCAACAACATTACAGAAAAAGCTGGAGAAAAGAGTTTTTTGGTTGGGTGGTTTTTGTGTTTTTTTTTTTTTTNNTTTTTTTTTTTTTTTTTTTTTTGGCTTTTTATTTTTTTTTTTTTGGGTTTGAGTTTTTTTGTTTGGCTGGTTGGTTTTGTTTTTAATAAAAAACCAATAAAATGGTCTCTTTGTGGTCCAATGGACCACACATGTCTGTTGCTTTTGGTTGTATGGGTCTTGTGACTACTGTGAAACAAGCACAATTTCTGAGGTTATCAGATGTGCTTATTCATTCATTTCTCACGTGCTGTTTTAAAACTATACCTACATCTAGTGCTTCACCTCAAAACTGAGTTTTGACACTGCCTTCTGGCAGAATAGGAGCAATAAAATTCTTATTGTCCCTGTTAGATGCCCTTGAGCAGCTGCAAACTGGGAGTGGATTGGTAATGGTAAGGGACTTTTGCCATCAAAGAAGGTAAGCTCATCCAGGACTGAACGGGCAACACATTCATATTCCCATACCATCACTCAGATATTCTCAGACAATTAAGCAGGGGAAATGAATTTAAAATTGAATACTGTTTGGTATGGCTTCTTGAAATTACTTTTATTAATCAACATTGATTTTTAAAACATTTTTTACATAATAGTGTCATAATTTTTCCTGTTAAAGAGAGTAGCAGGGAACCTGGCAAAGGCTAGGGAACTAATGAATCTGATTTTGTATTCCACGTGCTGTGGCCAGAAGCCAGGCTGTGACAGATTTCTTTATTGGACCTTCCGGCAGGCTCTTTGTGAGAGTCATTTTGTAAATGAGGGTTTGTAAGCCATAACCATGGAAAAGGGTCATCGTCCATAACAGTGGATGGTTCAAGGGCTTGATTAATAATAACGAACAAAGCTTTCACCTTGAAGGTCACTCATTCAGATTTAGCTCAGTCTGGCAGTGACAGCAACTTCTTTGCTTCTCAGAACTGTAAGGGACAAGAATGATGGACAGAAACTCAAGCAGCAAACTGCACCACAAAAATATACACTGGGGGTGAGAGGGAGAGTACTTACATCCCTAGAGATGTCTAGCCTAAGCACTTAATTTGTTTGCTAAGCTCCCCAGAGACCAATTGTATTAGAAGGCTCTGCTATGCCTGTAGGAGAAGCCACTCTCTATGTGGCCTCTTTAGGGAGACTAAAAAGACTAATTAGCTTAACTGGATTATGTAAGTACTGCCCTAAACATGAGTTCTAGTGTCAGGCTTGTTGGGAATGCTGTGACACTATTGGTTATCACTGAGAAGTGTTTCTGCTATGCTGTACATATTATGGCATGTCAAGTTGTGTACATAGTGTCCACAAGCTTTTATCACTTTCTTGGCATGGCTATTTCCTATTTCCCTCCATTTTTGTATCTCCTTCTGGCTTTGGATTCCTCTGTAAGATTTCTGGGACAGAAACTGTTTCCTGCAATCACACAGTGCCTGAATCATTGAAGAAAGCTGAACCTCTTACTGCCTCTGATTGCTATTAAAAAAGCAATATGTTGCACAGTTGATAAGGAGGACATAATTTCACTGATGCTGCTTGTACTGACTATGTTTTGTTGAAAGATTGTAGAGACTACATATGACTGCCAAGAAGATGTGACCGGAACAAACTCTGGTTTCTTATGAACATGCAAAACCTGTGAAGATTTCTTCATTAAATGAGAAATTGACCCTGAGGAAATACAAAGATTTCTTATTTCTTGCCATCTTTAAACTGATTCATACATCCCTGCTGGACTGATTGGGCAGTCAAGAATCCACTGAAAATTAGGAGGAAAAACTAGGTATTTAGATACTGTCTTGGATGAGTGGTGTGGCTAGGTCTTAAATAAGGAGGGAAGACCAAATAAAGAGCGTGTAATAAAGTGGACCTTTATGAATGGGGAGAAAACTGTGATAAGGCAGTTTATTGTTGATTAACTGTCAGCTAATCATTCCATTAATCAGAAAATCAAAACCAGACTGCTGGGAGATGGGATCAATTCACCAACTCTTATTAGCAACAAAGGGAAAGGAGGGGGGTGGCTGGTGTGCCTTCCCCATACTGCTTCCTGAGTAACTTGGGAAAAAAAGCTGCCAACAGACTATGAACATGAAGTGTGAAGGATGGCACAGTTGTGACTCCTAGGACAGAGGGGATGAGGGGTTTTGCACAGGACTGAATGAACTAGTTAGTAAACCCTTCTCCTTATTGTGGAGCGGGTTTGCAATTGAATTTATACACTACTGGAGCCATGCTTGGAGATGAGCTTACTTTGGTGATATGTGTCTTCGCAGTCTGAGCGACTTGATGTCAGGAAAAAACCCACTGTGACCATGGTTATCTTTATAACAATGGGATGAATCCTTTTTATGAGAGGCTCATGGCTTTAGTGTTGAAGGCCCTTGCGTCAGACTAAGATTGCACCTCCAGAGAGGTCAATGCATCCATGAATGCAAAGTGAATTTTATTTTGTTTACAAAAATTATTATTTCTCACAATGATTTTTCCTTACGCTTCCCAAGCACTTCTTTACTGCATACCTCCAAGGTGCTTTATAAACTTCATAAATTTAGCTGCAAAACATGTTCTACCCTTCTTAGCATCTCCTCTTTTTCACGCTTACCCTACTTTTGTATGGTGTTAGGGAAGTTAGGGCACAAGTTGCAAAATGTGAATTTAAGAGTGCACCATTCACAACTGGAATGAGCTGCCAGCTGTTAATTATTCACTTGAAAAGTTCATGGATGACTATGAATAACAGATACATCTGAGAATTTTCCAATATGCCCTGGGACAGTTCATAAGTACAGAAATGGCACATTCATTGTATGATTTATATGTTGTGAAGTGTTTACTTGGCTCTGTTCCTGTGTCTATAAGACCAAGCCAACAGCAGTAGAACCCAAACAGACTTTCTTGTGTGACGTCCAGACCTCAATTTTACAAATCTGGCTGGAAAATACAAGAAGAACAGCTTCTCTTCTGGCATTTTAGTATTTCCAGTCTCTGTTTGATCCCAGAAGTGGAGAAGCAGAAGATAAAAAAAGGTGAATGAAGAGAGAAGGGATTCTTTAAAAAAAGCTTTCTCAAGCAGAAGTTACTGGTACCCAGCAATTCTTTCATCAAATCCAGTCTGTGCCTGTGTGCTGTCTTGCAGGAAATCACACAGAGCAGTTAAAAAAATCACTTTGGGATCCTGTGAATTTTAAAGCCTCCAATGAGACCTCAACTGAACATCTAGGGGTGAAGTGGAATCAGTACTGACATTTTTCCCAAACCATTTCTCCAGTATGGCTGGGGAAAAGTAAAAATGTATGCTGTCTGTATCCTGAAGCAGCCCTGCAAGAAACCTTTATTTAAAAAGACCTGTGGACACTCAGCTCTGTGTTGTCAAAACTCAACCTGACCCTCTGAAGCCCAGCTGTCAGCTCAGTCTGTAGACCTTCTCTTGCCTCTTCAGCTATTGAATACTGTGGAAGGAGTGTCAGCTTGAGCTCTCCAGGGCAGCTTTAAGTGTTGTTGGCTCTAAAGTTTTAAAAAAGAAGTTGTCCCTGAAATACCAATTTTGATTTAGAGTCACAAATCTTAAAAATACTGGGGATATTTGACATTTTCAGCTCTGGTTTTTGAGAAGTTTGTGTACCCCATATTTTTATATGTCTCAGCAACTCTGAGAGCTAGAGAGACAAGAAAAACAGCAACAGCAACAACAAAAGTTCCCCTTTCATCTTTGAACCCCAGAAGCTAGAGCGTCAAATAAAGCATTGGTTTTACGAGAACTGGCAAAACCCATTCCTATACTTTCTCTGGAGACTGGCCTCATATAACATTTTTTCTCTGTTTCTAGCACATGTTTGTCAAAACATTTCACTCTTTCTTTTCAACCTATGGCTGCAGGTGATCCCATCTCTCCTCCCTGGCCCTCTGCCTTGTTTCAGCTTGGAAAGCATAACACCTTTAGGTAACAGATGCTTAGCTACCTAAAGATGTCACCTATAACTGGGAAATAATCTTCTGAAATGGAAAGGGAGCATTAGCCTGGGTTTTGACATGTCAGTTCTGAGAGGAGAGTGGAAAGATTCTGGCAGCAGCCTCAGGCAGAGCTGGGCTGGCAGGGTTGCCATGACAATCAGCTTGTTTATCACATCAAGGTCCCTGTAATGAAACAGCAGAAGGTGTAATTCAGAGAGCATTGAAAGTAAAATATACATATCAGCATGTATTAGGTTGTAAGAAAAGCAAGCAAAGAGATCGAACTGTCTCAACAGTTTATGAATAAATGGAAAGACTGAACCTCCTTTTGGTTTGAATAGAATAAGTGACAAATTTTTCAGCAACTTTATTGTCAAGAGGTGATACTGATCAAAATACAGATATTGTTGTGGCAAAAATACAAACTGAGAGAGGCATTCAGATGTGCAAACTAAACTCATACTTAATTCACATGAACAATTATTCTGTGTTGGTTTATGATAGCTTTTCTATTCCTCCCATTTTCATCGAAAGAATAGGTCAGGCAATGAGAAAGTAGTGTTAATGTGGGCCTTGGGTTGAACAGAATGAAATAACCTGTAAAACCTGTGATAGCTTATTGCATAAGAAAGTCCTTGCCTATAGAATGTAGATCACGCTGTGGGAGGATCCAATTTTGAGAATAAGAAGACTGGAGCTATGGGATAGTAACAGATGGATGCTAAAAATTTTGTTAATTCTCGCACTGTTATTGATATAAGCACAGCCCTGTGCTATGCCAGCTACCATACAAGTTTAACTTGTTAGAGAGTAGCAGGATCAGCTGCTTAGTTCAGCCAGGCAGAAAGGCAATAGATTGGATTGAAAGAAAAGGGCAGCTCTAGGCTTTGCTTTGTAGGAGACATCTGCTGTCAGCGCTAACCTGCTTAACCAGGCTTTGAAAGCCAGACTGCATGTTATTGAAAGAATCATTCCTCTTGGATTTGCAAGTTCCCGCACTTCACCTGTGCTTTCAGATTCAGTAGGTGCAAATGAGCAAAACACAAGTACTACACAGCCAAGTGCAGGAGCCCTTGCGTGGGGAAATGTGGGCAGAGACTCTCACCCTTCCCATGCGGCCTGAGACCATGGGCACCTCTGCAGGCTCTCTGCCTCCCCAAGCAAATGGCCTTTGCACGGTTTATTGACTGTATGCATTGGTGCTTTAGTTTGGCCTTTAGTTCAGAAACAGAGAAAGGAGTGTGTGTGAGAAAAACTGAAAACTGACAGTCCAGGTCTATTGGGGCATCCTCTTCATAAGGGAAGACAGAGAGGTCTGGAGGGGTTAATAATACACAGTTAAATGAGTCTAAAACATGCACTGAAGTATAATGTTATAACTGAGTAAATTATATGCTTCAAAAGATCACTGCTTACATATTTAGCCAGTGTTGGCTATGCATCTACTCACGCTGCACTGTGTATATTTGAGTGACTGGAACAATTCCCGAGGTTAATTACTAAACTAACCAAAGGACTTGACTCATTTGAAGCTGATGGAGACCACTGCACTTATTCCTCAAATTTATCAAGCAAATACAATTATGCTGGTCACGACACATAGCTTGAGTAATAGCACAGGCGTATGGTACTAAAAATCCCTGCCTTGGCACGTGTCTCTCAGTCACAGAGAAACACTCACGCACCATAAGATGGGAGCTGATGCGGGAGGGAAAGTAATGCCTGCCCACTGAGTATTCCCCCTGCTGCTTTGCTTTTAAATTACATTATATAACTGAAAACTACAAAAAATATGACATTATCTTCCTTGGAAGCTCGGAATATACTTGCAGATAGTTCTCGCTAAGTGGATTTCTGGTTGTAGTACATAAAGTCTAGGTCTAGTTGGCTTGGTCAATAGTCAAGATCACTGAGACTTTGAGATGGTGTCTGAACCGGTTGCAAATGAACTTCCCCCATAGTTTTCGGTGGAACAAGAGATTTGAATACCTGGAGAAGAATGGCTCCAAACCATCCAAGAAGCCCAATGCAACCTGCTGATCTAATGTCTGCCCTCAGATTTTGCAAAGACTGACAGACATGCAGTCGGTGTAGCTGTGAGCCACTGACACATGAATCAAAAGTTCCTCTCTCTAGGTCACCTCCTCTGCAAGCCAGTGTTGGTGTTTCATCTCCTTGTCTTTCACTGCACATTGCTGCACCCTGCATGATTGTCCTTGTTCAGGTTTCTCCAGGAGGAACTTTCCTTCCCTAAAATGAATGTCTTTTTAATTATGCTTTCTGACAGACATACACAAAATGAAAAATCTGTAAACAGATATGAAGGCAGAGCAATGAATCTATCATTTTCAAGGCTGGTTAACTTACAATCTGAAAGTCTTTTCTACTTCAAAGGTAATAATAGTTATATCCTTAAAAAATGTGGTTTGCTCCTGATTCAGTGCTAACTTAGATTTGCAGTTATGGGCATCCTTACTTAATAGATCCCTTAAATATATGATTAAATCCTATTAAAACCCACTCTTAAGAGTCTAGCTAAAGTGCCACTTAATTCACTAGAGCTTTAATAGGCCATCTACAAATTTTATCTAAATATGAAATAATGAAGCAGGAAGTATAATTCATAACACTAGAATACTGGCATTTATTAACAGAGGTAGTCTTGAGTATATTCTAAGTTTTTCCTTTTTGGTTAATCTAGACTGCATCTTGGCTGCCCTGTAGCAGCACTAGCTGCAGCACCTTTAACATTAAATAGCTCAGCCTCCTGTACCATTTTGGCTTGAAGAAGGGTGTGGCAGTCCAGGTACAGTACCAGCCTTGTGACATCCCATCGCATACCACACAGGCCCCTAGGAGCAATTGCAGCACTTGAGTGCAGCTGTGGGGATGTGCATGAGGGCATCTAACTCACAAGTAGGAATATGGCTGGTACAGGTCTCACCAACCTCCCCTGCTTCTCCCCAGTTACTGTGGGATTCCTGTCCTGCCCTCTACCTCCTGCTGCTAGCTGTCTGTGGCTGCGTCTGTGATGTTTCTGTGCTGGAGCTTTCCTTTTGTTTGGAAAAGTTGAATGGGACAGCAGGAACACCAGAGAACTGCCCAGTTTACCTGTCTTCAAGCTGGATGATGGGGAACTTGATTACAGAGGTAATATAGGAAGACTTGAACTAAGAATCTTGAGAACTGTTGATTTAGAGAAGGGAAAGAAAAGGGAAGGGAATGGAAGGGAAGACTACTTTTGAAAGGCTTTATGATGATCCTTTTAGAATTTGAACATATGGGTATTTCATGCAGCAAGATTTGGGAGAAAAGCCAGCTCTGCTTTATTTACAAACTCTCTATCTTCTGGATGATGTGGTACACTTTAGCAATCAAAAAGACAATGTGATTTTGACAATTGTTTAAAAAACAGAAGAAAAGGGGAATGAAAAATTGCTAAAAACATTTGCTTGCTCTTTTACAGGTTTATTTTTATATGTTTTTGTGATCACACAAGTGGTCTGCTAAACTTGCCCTGGTGACAGATATTAGCCCCCCTTTTTTTGTGCTGATGTGAATGAGTCGTTTGCTGGGATGAAAAACACTTTTTCTCTTTAAGTAGGAGTCAAATTGTAGGAATCAGTGTGTGCCAAGGAGAAAGTAAGGTGAAAGAACCTTTTGCACCATGCCGATAAGAACTCAATGCAGTCTTTAAGGAGAGGTTATCTAAATGCATACAGTTTATGACATAGGCACTAGTGGTGCTATAAATTCAAGGAGCTTAAAATCAGGCAGATAGTAAAAAAGGAGATGTTTCCCATGAAGGACTACAGAGCAAATGGTCTGCAGCAGAAAGTGGAAGAAAGAGAGCTTGACATATAATTCTGTGCTTCCATGAGTGCATTCCAGCAACAGCCAATACTACTTATGGTGTGTTGAGCCACCTGTTCCTCTCCTTGGAGAGCAGGACAGCAGGACTCGCGCAAGGAGAGAGGACACTGTTACTGAGCCTCACTTCATTATCTACTGATCCGTGGTTTGGAGAGAGAGATGCTGTTTTATTGAAGATTGTTCTGGCTGGGCCTGATATGCATGCAGGAGTAATTCACATTCAAAACACCTAGCTGTCCTTGTGTGACGCTGATGAGAGCTGGGGTCACCAGTCCCTTCAATGAACTCCCACCTGTCTTCACCGTCTACTGATCACCACTGGCCCACATTGCTGTGCTTGTTTACCTAAGTTAGTAAATGTTTCTGGGCTCTAACTCCCATGAATTATCATCGCTGAGTCTGAGCTATTCCCCTGGATCCTATGAAGACTTAGGGATGCTATGGCTGAAATACCCTAATGTTTCGATTCAGGATTGCTATGATTTACAATCCTAATTAGGTCCCTCTGTACATTATGATTGATTCTTTAATTGTGGGATGGCCTGCTACGCTTTTCAACAGGATTTCTGTCTCATTTGGTGAGTGTGATTAGTCATGCTCTGGGGAATCCCCTTGGTTATATTCCAGTCCTCAGATGGCCTCTGAGTTTCTGAGTCTGGGTACAAGCCTTATGTCCAGAATGCAGGGTAGGGAGACACTTCTTATGCCCTGATTTCCCCAGTAAGGAAATTCTGGCACACAACAAAGAAATCTCTGTTCTCCAAAAAAGTGCCCAGTCTGGATAATCAAGAAAACAGGGGGTTTGAGTGCCTCTGCAGGTAAGGAAAAACATAAGCTTGCACGACTTCCGTCTTTTCCTGTTGTGGATGTTGGGAGGAAAAGTTCACAGCAAAAGCAATGGGGACCTGAAAAAGATAGTGGACAGGATCACCATGGTTGAATCAGCATGATGTTGCCTGGAAAAATGGATTCGCTCTGTGTTGCAGCAGCAGGGGTTGTGAGTGATGCTGGGCAGAGAGATACTAGCTCTGTTTTCCGTATCCTGCCTGTGTATGATATGAGCTGTGGAGCCTGCTTTGTAAAACAGAGGAGAGAAATCAGCAGCTGGACTCACAGCGATTAAAGTACCACAAAAACTCACGTGCCTTATCAAATCAGGATTTTCAAATGAAACACCCAGCGCTGCTGGACATTTCAGATGTAATATCTCACTGTCTCAGTTCCCCATCTCCACGGGAAGTAACAATAGCACATCGTTTCTCAAGATTTGTTGTGTATATCAATTAATTAGTTTTTGCAAACCACTCAAACACTGAAATGATGAATGCTTTAAAGAACTTATGATTAATGTTGTCTACAGATTAGGTCTTCACAGCATACATAAATAAGGCCTGGGGCTGTACATAGAAAAACGAAGATAAAATGAAATACTGAGCAGCTGCTTCTAGGGGATGCTGGTCCACTGTGCTCTCCAGGTGGTGAGCGTGCTCAGAGGTGGAGTATGTGGGCATGAAATTAAAGACCGTGACACATGCATTGCCCACACATGACTGAAACATGATTTGTACAAACCTCTTTTTATTGTTACCTTTGAGTTTGCAAGTTTTCAATCTTTTTATTCCTTTAATTTGAGGTTTTTTTATGTACTTCGTGTACGCAGACACAGTCACTACTCAAAGAGCTAATTTATTTGTGTCTAGGTACACGAAGTACATTTATAAAAGAAGAAAACAAAGGTCTTACATAAATAACTATGACAAATACTGGAAATCACATGGCTGGTAGTGACATGCTAATACAGCATTGTCATGAAGGCTTGATAGGATGAGGGCTAATGGTTTTGAACTGAAAGAAAGGAATTTTAGATTAGATACTAGGAAGAAATTCTTCACTGTGAGGGTGGTGAGACAGTGCAACAGGTTCCCCAGAGAAACTGTGGATGTTCCATCCCTGGAAATATTCAAGGCCAGGGTAGATGGGGCTTTGAGCAACCTGGTCTAGTGGGAGGTGTCCCTAGCCATGGCAATGGGATTGCAACTTGATGATCTTTGAGGTCCCTTCCAACTCTAAGCATTCTATGATTCTATGAATATTACAGGGCACATGGCTCCCATTCAGGAGTACCAATATAATGTTCTTGGGTCATGTTGCATAGCCTCCCCACCAAAACACAGTCCCAGGTATCCATAGGATTATCTTGGTATCCTCTATTGCTGGTCAATAATCCACCACTGAGCTGTCTTGTCTGCTTCAGAATTTGTGGGCAAAAATGCTATCCTGACTTTCCCTCCACTGTTTGCAATTCGGCTTAAATTTAGTGTGAATGTGAATCCTGTGCCTGACAGCTGCGTTAAAACACTGGACCATGGTTTCTGGCTCAACTCAAATGTCTCAGGAAGCATACAGTGAGAGCTTCCTGTCTTGGAAAGGCACAGTCACCTGGGAGCTGGTGCCAGCCGCACCGCCCTATCATTTTAGCACAAGGGAGGTGGTAGGTGGGGACCAAGCTGGTGCTGCTGGTGGAATGTCCCTGGTAAGTAACTCAGAGTAGCTCAGGCTTCTCTGAAGCATGGTCTGGGCTAGTGATGAAGTAGCAAACATGAGATAGTGAACTTTTAACCTTGAGGTTTTCTATTTATCCCCAAGGATAAATGAGACTAGAATGTGATCCAGCTGTAGCTTAGGTGTCTTCTGTTCTAGCTTGCTTCATTCAGCTGTGTGAAAAACGTGGGGTCAAATCAGCCGGTGGTGTTCTAGCCTCAATAGGATAGCAAACTGAACATCTTACCCGCTGGGGGCTTCAGGCATTTTCTTCTGAGCTAATGCTTCTACTGTAGCTCTTCCTGGGAGACCAGATGCAGAGTTAACAACAGTGGATTTTTTCCTCTCACCCTGCTTCCCTGCCATATGCACAGTCTTACTGCACAAGTTCTGAGCCCCCTTTTGCATATACTAGTGCTTTGCAGTGGAGGGAATCCAGCCTATACTAAATTACAGCTAGGCCAATCAGAGCTTGCTAGTTTGCTTTTAAAACAAACAATCCTATCTAATTTTCTGCATGTATGTTTTTCCTGTATATTCTTTAGATTTGCCTTGGCGTTTCTATAGTAGCAGGAGACTATTATCTTGTCAACGATGGTCTATTGCATTGACATTATCTCTTAATTACACAATTACTTTGTTATGTACTGTAGTATGAGCAATAAAACATTTGAAGTACTTCAAGCAAATATAGTTTTAAAGATTTAAAAGAAAACAAAACAAAACAAAACAAAACAACAACCACCAGCCCTTGATTCAAACTATCTGCTAAGTACTATTTTGTTCTCCTGATAGATTAATGAAGTAATTGTACAATTAGTGCTAGCAGAGGTGAAGGTAAAATGGTGATGCTGGAAATGCAGCTCACAGCCAGGTATTCTGATAATCCACACCCATACCTACCAGGTTATTGCTCCCTGGCAGCTGCTTCATGCCCCAGACTTCCTTCCAACAAATGATACCTTGTCATTGACCTTGAATGACAGTGAACTCGGGACTTTGTAACCTGGACAAACCGTAGCATTTGCCATGTATTTTATTCCAGAAACAAATCTCTAATGCTGCTGACTTTTAGATTTATCGCTTTTTTCTACAACCCTAGCTTTGCCTCCTGACAAAATCAATATTCCAAAAATAAATAAATAAGCATAAAGTGCAAGCATCTAAATTGAAAAGCAGCAGTTGGCAAAACCATGCATCTTTAATCTGGATTTAGTCAGCCAGATAGAGTGAAGCTTGGCAAGACCCCTCAGGCAAAGCATTCAACAAATTTACTGTACTGCGCTTAAGAAGTCCATCAGTCCTCTCCCTTTTACACAGGTATAAAAGAGCCACAAGACGGGAATTCTTCCAATCACCTCTCCCACAGCTCCCCTCAGTCCCTCAGCCTCTCTCCTAGGATAATGGAGGAGGACAGTGGCTGTTGGTTAAGGCTTTGTGTATTAGTGCAAAGGAGGGTGCAAGACTGCAGGGTTGGTGGGCAGAAGAAGTGGGACGAAACTAGAGGAGTAGGCAGCAGGTTCTTCATTGGGATCCCTGCGTTGCCTCAGCCCCTCTCTGAGAGGAAATGCATTTGCAAATAAGGGACCTGTTTCCTTAGAGGGTGGGTTTTTTTTTTTGTTTGGGAGAACCATAGAGGGGGGATTTTTGAGTAGTGGCTCAAGCAGGATTGCTTTTCTTGTTTCATCTGTAACATTCCTAGCACTGCCAGTCAAGAACTACCAAAAAAAAAAAAAATCACAGAAAGATACTTCCAGCTGTTTGGCTCCTCATTCATTCCTATCACCAGTTTTAACTGAGACCATTTTCTGTGAGCAGCTATTTCTGGTGATTGAAAAGGGATATCATAATGTGCATTATTGGAGAAGGAAGAGAGAGGGAAAAATGTAGGTCTGTTACACACCACTCAAAGAACTGAAAACAGCAGCTCTGAAGTACTATCTGAATGTGGATATCACAGTGATGGACAATGAATAAGGCAGTGAGCAGAGCACGTAGGCTTTTACACCAGTCTGTTCACTTCCTTAGGCTTCTTATTGAGTGTGCAACACACAGTTTAGCTTAGATTCAGTGGTTGTTTTGCACTGAAATGTTTACCAGAGCAAGAGATAAGTATAAGCTGCACTGAGATCTCAACTGAGATTTCAACCCTTTATGCCATATTGGAGATGGGTCTGCATCCATTTAGGATTTGCAAAAATTTGAATAATTTTAAGAAAGATTTTGAAGGTATTTAATATTAGTATTCTAGGGGAAGGAATTGTGCATAGAACCATCAGGGAATGAGTGACAAAACCAAGAGTGGAATGCTTTTCTTGCACAGAAATAAAGATTTCCTAGTAGCTCCTGGATAATGGGTCAGGAAGTGGATGAGATTTGGTTGTCCTTTTAACATGTTCATGTCTGTGTGGCTGTGTATTGCATCCACTAGCTGCTCTGATAACCTTGGTTATCAGACTCTAAAAATAAAATGTTTTCAAAATAGCATTTTTGTGTTTGCTGCTTTGGTCCTGGTGAAGCTGTAATGCCAGNTCTATATACTTGGAAACAAGGTGTTTTTTTTTTTTTTTTTTTTCCCTAGAGGGATGCAAGTATTGGTTTTCAGCTAGAGTTTATGCAAAATAATCCCTTCTGAATAACAACAATAAACACTTTTCAAACATCTGGACAAATAAGAAAAATAGAAGATGATGACAATCAGAAAGTCAGGAAGGTGAAGGACAGCATAAACAAATAAAATGCCTGCATAGACCTGAAAAGAAAGGTGCATGCTTTGTGAGTGATGTTGCCACAGTGTTGTATGCTATAGACAAATGTGCTTTTTTTCCCCTTCTCCTCTTTGGCACTGCTGCTCAGATAGGTCCTGCCTTCCTGTCCCACCTCTGCAGCTCAGTGGAAAGTGAGGTGTAAATGCCTTCTGAGACATTTTTTTTCAAGACTCAGATTCAATTGAGTTTGCAGATGTCCTTCATAAAATCTGTTCATGGTTAAAGATGCTTATTCAACTGTAAAGACAAAGACTTCATTTTTTATATAAGGCTATCTCAAATGAATTTAGATTGTGATTGCCGAGTTTTTTATATCTAAAGGAAAATGGGAAATATTTTGACACATTTTAAAGTTGTTTAAACTTTTTATTCCCATTAAGAAATGCAGTGAAAATACAGTTTTCTTGAGCAAAGTTCCTGATGTTATTTTATTTGGTTTGCCTATTCTACACATATGCCCTTTTCCAGCGACAAAAAGCCCTGTAGGATCACAGGGGAACTTTGGTCTTTTTCCCTTCTCTGCCCTGTTCATCCTGGCTAGGATCTGCTCTACAGTATAGCATAAGCATTTCTTTTTCACTCTCTCTTTCCTCCCTTTTCAGACTTGCAACATATCCACCTCACTCTGCTCCCACTCTTTGGAGTCTTTCTGCTTTGTCTGCATTTCTGCAAATGATTTTTTTTTTTTTTTGCATTAGTTTTTGTGGAAACAAAAAAGGAAAGCAAAACAAATGCGCTCTGTGAAATGTCAAGGAGGCTGTTAAGCAACAGTCTTGAAAACGGCGCCTTAATTGCATCACTAATGGGAGTTTTTATCTAATTGAAAAGCAACGAAGCAGATCATTTTTTTGTTGTAGCATCCATTAAACTCTGCCTGAGAAGTGGAGAAATGAAGAGAAATCACAAAACAAATCTTTACAAGGGCTGGGGGTCTTGTTGCCAGAGAGAGATATAGGCCTCCTTGGGGACCTGGCTGCCCATCTCACTTTTGTAGGCTGATGCTGCCTACAAAAACCAGTGGAAGGTTTAAGCAGCCACAGAGAGAGGGTGATGGACAGTCGCTAGGTGTGCATCAAAGCCATCTACTCACACGGTGGCCTAATACCCACTCAGGTATAGAGAACTATAAGTCTCAGACTTCTGGTGTTTACAGAGCCTGTTTTCATATGAATTTTATTGATTGACAGCACCTACCTGTGGGTAGCTGATGTGGGTAGTTGCAGTATAAAATTTATTTTGTGATTAAATTTATTAAAACGTTGGACTGTAGATTGAAGACCAGAAAAATGGTATTCCATACTTGGGATACCTATAGATTAGAGGTATATCAAGCTTACTGCCCGTGTGATGACTGACTTGCATGTATGCAGTGGCCCTAACGTGTCTGTCAAGCACTGCAATTACTTACTGCCATCCCTCTGCAACTCCACTTCAAAATACATGCACAGGCAATCACTATTTCTCCTGTAAGAGTGGATAAGCATGTGAAAATTGATCTGTACTTGTCCAGTAAAATCTTGCCCTCCCATCTCAAGAAAACCTTGACAGATTCAATCAATTCCACAACAACCAGCAAGCTGACGATAAAACTACAGGCTGGAGCAATGGCATTGTACAGCCAGAATTTAACAATGTGGTCCCCTGGGACAGAAACTGAGATGGGATACTCACCTCACTGCTCTGTGCTCCTTTGGGAAAGTAGCATAGTATTTTGGGGGTCCTCTTAGACTCCAGGGATGGGAAAAGCTTGTGGTTGGAACCACAGCGTATCCCTTTGCTCTGGTAATTTAACACTGCTGTGCTAAGCAACATTAGCAATCTGGCCTTGGAAAGGAGATGAAACTTCACCAGTAGCTCTTCTCATCCCCTTACAGGAGAGCAAATCACTACGTTTAGTCCAGGGACAATGGGGATTCAGCACTAGGGCTTAAGACTTAACTATGTTTGCTTCTACCTGAATTAAAAGGGAAGTCTTATGGTTTTCTTGGTCTTGGATGTGATTTCTGTTTGAAAGGAGGTTTCACAACAGATTGTTCTGGAGGTTTAGAGTTTGTTTGCACTAATATTTATGAGTACTTGTGGTGCATAAGTGAAACAAATGGTAGCCTAAATCGTACTGGGAGAATATGAAGGATCAATTCAGCAAACAAAACAGGCTCTGATCTTGTTAGCTATACAAATACACACAAAGCCTATTCAGAGAATAATAAATACCTCCCATTTCAGCAGTTTCTTTCATTCCCTGAAGCACCCCCTAGAAGCTGTGTACCCAAAAAGAAATCCCACCAGGCACCTCTTTGGCTATGTATAGTAACTGCAAGTGTCCTTCCTAGCAGCCTGTCCTGCAGGTGCTGTGCAATTAACCCAAATCAGATATAACTGCAAATTGAATAATTGTAATTGAGTAACAAATGCTGTTCAATTGTCCAAGCAAAACAGAACAGACTATGCATTGAGCTGGCTGGGGAATGAAGCTTGGCAGAGCGTAAGTCCCTGTGCGGAGAGCTAGTGTAGATAATATCCCCTTTCATGGAAAAGTGCCAAGGGACCTTTAGCGATAACAGATAGTTAAGAATACTCAGAATTTGTGTCTCATTTGAAATACCTCTGTGCCAACAGTGAACCCTGATCTGTAATGATACACTGGGATGATGGTTCGGTATATACTCTAGTAGTAACACACTTACTTGCTTTTTCACCCGTGCCCTTTCCCACGCCAGTGTATTTACTGAGAATATTCTGGCCTCTGTCAGCAGAACAGGCTAAGCAAATTTTTGTAATAATGAGTGAAATTAATTTTACTTGAAAAAAATCCTGTTTGGGATAAAAAGCATTGACAGTCTCCTCAGGGAAATTCTGCACAATTACCTTTTGATATCCCTGGCATTTTCCAGCAGCAGAAATCCTGCAGTGTTTCTGAAACAGAAGCTGCCGTGCCAGCTTCCTCCACACAGCCTGGCTCTGCAGCAGCTGCCAGATGTGCTGCTGGGGGTTTGCAGCTCCCAAAGTTTTCAGGCGCCACTGATGCACATCATGTCCTACCACTGCACCACAGGGGGGTCACCTGGTATTAGGCAGTCAGCTGGGCCATGGGACCGGGATCCAGGGGTGGTTTTCAGACAGCTTCCTTGAGCTAAGCATTATGTACAGTGATTTGGGGGCAACCTCTGACATTTCTGTGGTTACAGCTTTGAGGCTCAGAGGGGGACTGTGCTCAGGGTACAAAGGTAGCACAGTGGTGGCACACAGGGTTCTGCTACTGGAGGGGTTGTGTCCGTGGCAGTAGTTAGCCTCCTTCCACAGATGACAAGGGGAGCATGGTGGAGGCTAAAGTCTTGGGTCAGACTTTTGTGGGATCGTGAATGCAGATGGAGCTTCCTTGTCAGTGAAATGTGGAGTCTTGGTACCTAATGGGACGTACTGTTTGGGGGCTTGTGGCTATTTATGTCCCCTCTTTCATTTTCGTTTTTCCTTTCAGTATTAGTATTATAAAATAGTGCAAAAGACAAGAGTATGAGAGGTGTTGAAGCAAATTACCTTTTTCTTGTGATGTGAGTAAAATTACGTATTTCACTTCAAAAGGAAAGCACTATTTGAGGAACAGAAAATGTCCTGGAGACTGTTTTCTAAAAATGAATTTTTATTCTTTCCTTCAAAAGATGTGTCCAGGAATGTGCTCTGTTTCTGTCTGGCTTTACTGAGGATATATACAAATATTCTCCCCCAAAGAACAAAGAGAACTATGAGTCTTTTTAGGTCGCTTCCCATGGTTGTTCTTCCTCTGTCCATCACCTTTTATGTTCTCCCACCTCTGCTGTGCCAGTGATGCTGCCCTGATCATTCATTCATTGCATTGCCACGGAAGTACTTCCATTCTCTCAGTCCTTCTCTGTGAATGAGCATTGCTTCTTTCTCACCTGTGCGGTGGCACTGCCCAGAGCTGCTGTGATGTGCAGGGGCTGACCATGAACAGGATGAGCTCTCTACATGGGGCCTCCTGTTATAGCCCATCAAACTCTCCTTTAACATTTCTCTGCCCTGATTTTTGAGGAAAACTAGCTATGGGTGAGGGTAGAACACGCCTTATCAGCCCAAGGTCATTGCCTCCCTACTTCCTCAGGCACACCCAGATGCTCTCCTGCACTTGCCCATGTTGGTGCAGTGGCCAGTGGTCTTCTGGGGGTTGTTTGTCCTCAGCATTGGCCCTGCTACCATACGTGCAAATAACAATAATATTTTAATGGACTGCCTGGGCTGAAAGTGATTTGGATCCCATGAATAAGTGTCTTCAACAGCCTCTCAAACTGAAGGGCTCAGCCTACAGAGGTGCTTACAGCAGAAATGCTGTTAGAAGGGAACCGGCAAGAGAGTCTTGGAGCTAATAATAATAATAATGTTACAGAACTAAAGCAAAGGAGATAGAAGTTATTAGGAATGAAGAGAGTTATTTAAGTAGAATAAGAAGGTATTTTAGAGAACTTGGATAGATTAGCAGGGGGAATGCTGATGAAAAAATGCGTCTACACAAATAGGCTTATGATTAAAAGCTGAATTAGTGAACATAGTTAAGAGGATTAAAAACAAAAAAAAAATAAACTAAATAGTTGAGATAGGAATAGTGCAGTGGCTTTGAGCAAGTTGTGGTTTATTCGCCTAAGAATTCTTCTCTGCAGAGAGAGAGCACAGAAGAGCCAGTTGAGCAGTGAGCCTTGCAGCACAGTGGGGACTACCGGTGCTGGTCATCTCCTGAGGACTTCTCCCAGGGGCACAATCAGTGGTGAGGCTATGTCTGAAGCACAGGGAAGCCTCCTCTTGCCAGGTTTCGGAGGTGGCATTACCTCTTTTTAGGGCCTGTTGATATCCTTCTGCTGGAAGTTGCATCTCTGTGAGGGGTATTTCAGCAGATACCGGGGATTGTATTTTCAAATACGAGTTTTTGCAGCTACTGTCATCCTTTTTTTCAGAGATATTTGGGCACTTACGATACTTGAGCATGTAATGATGGCAGCCTTAACCTAGTAGCAAGCAAGAGGTTATTGACACTTTTTGAAGAAAAGTACATTACAGGAAAATCTGGGGGCAAAACCTATGACAATGTAGTCAGTATGTAACTTGACTTCAATTACTGAGCAGTTTCTTTGCTCCTCCTCATAAACTTATCTTGACCAGAATTGTGCTGCTGGCATTACTAAGTGGGTTTTGGCAGTCTTTCAGAGCATCCAGGCCCCAGTCCTCTAGCAACACTTATTTAGTGTGGTTTAAATCTCTTTTTCATGTGGAAGGGAGGTGATTGCCAGGAAAGACCACTCTACCAGAGGCATTTCCATGACTGCAACCCTGCGTGCTTGTATGTTGCAGAAATTCCATAGGGCTGGATGAAAGAAGAGGAACTCCTAAGCAGAAGGCAATACTGGTAAAAATTTGACTTATTTTTTCATACTTATTGGACTATGAATCCAAGCCATTCAAAGGAGAGCTCTAGGAGTAGTTACCAGCAAGGAAACCTTTAGGTCTTTATACATGTGATCTCTACAGACCTCATGCTCATACAGCCTTCATGAGTGTTTTATCCTTGCAATAATTAAGACTATTTCATGATAAAATAAGGTAAAAAGTGTTTTCCACTCCAAAGTAACCTTAAATACTCCACCCAAAATAAAACCTGCGATGATATAAACTGTCCAGACTTCCAAAGAAAAGGAACGGTGATTTCAGCCCTGTTATGGGAAGTACACGAGGGCATAACACATCTCTAGTATTATATTTTCCCTATTGATGAATCTCATCCTGTCTTTTTGCTGCAGTGGTTGTTCAGAGGTGTTATAAATGTCTTTGTTAAACACAGGGGAAATGAAGGGATACAGAGCAAAAGAGAGGCCTCAGAGCAAACAGTCAGGATGAAGGGGAATGTGCAACTGTCTCACAAGCTGGGGCTGAGGAGTTTTGGAAAAGCCTGTGGAAGGGCCAGGAGGAGAAGAGAGGCAAGCACTGTCTTGGGACCTTCCTGCAGTAGGCTTTCTGAGACCTGGTGACTGGGCTTCGTTGTTAATGCTGTGACCATCTGGCAGCTGTGAACAAAGGCTGTCCCCAAGTTCCACCCCAAATTTCAGTTTCCTACATGTCCTGCATGATTTCTGTCTTTGGGAATTGTTACCCTCTCATATACCTATGTGTGGTTCTTATTCCTGTCATTTACTATGACTCAGTTATCCCCACAGTCATTGCAATTACAGAAAGTTGGAGCTTTCATGATATTTTATGGCTTGTCCCAGGAATATGAGGCACTGGGTTCAAGATGCATATGGACCTGCATGTAAAGGCAGCTGGAGATGGAAAATGCTGTTCTGAAGTCACCTTCAAGAATAATGTTTTGGTTTTTTTTTGATAGAAAGCAAAGCCACATGAATAGTTTTTTCACCACAATAGAACATTTCTTTTCAGCTTGGAAAAGCTTACAGAGGTGTTTATTTTTCTCTGCTGCAGTCTATTTCCTGGCTTAATGGGAGGGTCCAATCTGCCTCTCAGAGATCTCCCTGGAGCAAGAGACCCTTAGTTATGGCTAATGTTTCCATAAAATGTTTCAACTTCTGCAAAACACTGCACTTCAATAAAAAATGCTTAACCAAGAATATTCTGGTTGGCTCTACATATACAGTCCTTTTCATTAGCATTACAAAAAGAATATTTTCTGCCAAGCTACTTACATTCTTAAGCTGTCATTATGCCAGCAGTGAGCATTCTCCTCCTGCTGGCTGGCACTGCAGCCCGGATTCATTGGGGTGTAAATCATGAAACCTGTGTTAGCTTCAGCGATGTGCTGTATGAAAACATTTTTCCCCCGAGTCAGCCTGCCCCAGAGGAGAATCTTTTCCACTGCTTTGAATTTCTTCTTGCTATTCAGTGTCCTGCATTTCTTCCCTGTCCTATTATTTCTTCCTACTCCTGTGCCTCCACTTGAGGAGCAGCACGTAATAGAGAGCAGGATATTTTTCCCTCCTTCAGCAAGCCTGATTGAGTCTTCCATTTCTTACCCTGCTTGTTGATCCAGCAGAGCTAAGCTCATATCCTTCATAATCCAAGATGACGTGACAAGCCTCCCTGGGGACTATCCCTGCAAACTACGTGAATGAACCATGCTATAAATGGTCAAATAGTTTTCCAGTACTTTAACTTCTCTGCTGTGTTGCTCAGCTCTTGGAAACCATAGAAAATTACTCTATTTCAGCCTACGGTGTGTTGAATGTGAAGAGCTCTTTTATCCCCTGTTCTTTTAATGATTGTTGATATAGTTGTAATAAATAATCTTTCTCATCAAGGGATGTCTGAGAACTCTTCCACTGTGGGAGATGCTACTGTTCTCATTTATGTGTGGGGACACTGAGGTGTAGAGAACTTACTGGTCTGGTTCTTCTGGTGCTCAGCACTGCTGGCTCCAGCTACAGTTTTGTGATCTCCTCCCCAACAGAGCTGTTAACATCACTCTTTGGAGAATGCAATGATTTTCCTGTGGCTGCAGAGCAGGACACCATCATGGTGGTGAACTCCTGGACTGAGGATCAATGTCCTTCTTTTGTCTACCCAGCCATTCTCTGCTCTCTCCTTGGCATAAAGAGCCCCCTACAAAAGGCTATTTCGGCAACCAGCAAGGACATAGATGTCAGAGGTGTGAGATTACACCAGTGCAGACCATGGAGGTATATGCCCCAGATGGGGACTCCCCTCTGCCTTATGGGCCTTTTGGTTCGCTGATACAGACCCAGCCTCTTTCCCTGCAGTGCCAGCAGGAGGAAGGAAACACTTTGAAGGGTTTCAGCCCACCGGAGGCTGCAGGAATTATTTCCCACCTCCTCAACTTTGGAAGAGCTTTGCTATCACGTAGATACAAAAACTCATCAAGAGGATTTCTGCTGTATACTGCAAAGAAAGCCTCTGCTTTTGAGAGACTAGGGTAGACAATGTAATCTTCCAGCCCTGCTTCTCTATCTCCATCTGTGTTGCAACCCAGGCACCTGGTAGGCTGCAGCCCTGAAGCACCAAGGAAAAAGTCTGGTCCTGGTGTCCTCTCAAGCACCACCTGCATGCTCCCTGTGAGGCCAGTGGGATTGGCAGGGCAGTGCAGGAAATCTCAGGCCAGGGGTGAGTGAAATGTCTGTTAAATCACATTGAAATGGGTCAGTGATGTGACTGCATTTTCTGGGGCAACATGGCTGAGCCTGTTCTGTCCCTCAAACCAGGCACCTCCAGGGCAGCAGTCCAAGGACCCTGATTTTCACCAGGGCTAAAATGGTTTGGACATGAAGCCACATCTCTGCATGCTGCCCCCATCTTACCCTCTTTCTGGGGGCAGTCCCTCAAGGGAAAGACTGACAGGGACATTGGCTGATTTTCCTTCTGATTATGCCATGCAATAGCACTGAATAAGTCTGTTTGAAGATGTCTTTTCCATTCCTGTCTCCACATCTACTCTTTCCCTTGCTTTTTTTCTCAAGTACTTTTGCTCTAAGTGCTTTGTTGTGCTTCCTCACCCATCCACACACACCTGCCATGGCTGTCTTTCAGCCAGGGGATTTTGGAGGGATTAAGCATGCAGACAATATTCTCAGTGCCCTGTTCCCTCCAGAGATCTGAAAAGCACTGTCTTCTGCTATTTGCATATACTGTGTACTGCCTGCTTGGAGTGCCTGACCTGCAGAAGCATTTTGGAAAAAAAGATCAACACCTTTGTGTAGCTATTGGCCAGTCACTGAGTCAGGGCTGAACTGGGGTGCTGTGAAGGGAGCTGCATCCAGCAGTGGTGCTCTCTGTGGATGGGCAAGACAGCCTGGATTAAGGGGAACAAAGACATTCCCTCCAATCCAGAGCAAAAATAAAAGGAAAACCCAAGTTTAAAAAAAACCCACAATGCAAACCTATTTTGTAATTCTTTTTCATAAGCTGTTATAGACAGAAACCAGTCTAGGGTTCTTCTTTCTTGTAGTTAACTTCCTGCATTTACAAGAAAGTGGAAATTTAGAATAATATTTTTTTTCAGAGGCTGGTGATAGTTTAAAGGTCCTGTATAGGGCACGGACATCTAGAAATACTTAGGCTGTATTAACACCATCCCAACCTGTCCCTTGGTCCGTTGTCATGTTGCTTGTTCTGTGGTACAAATTTAGCCTTGATTCACACCCAAGGAGAAAGAGGGTTTTTTCCACCTACTGCATTCAACTCCTGTAGTGACCTACATGTGATCTCCATCATTCTGAGTCTATTGTGTCTTGCCTTCAGGTCTGCCATGGTTTCAGCTGGGATGGAGTTAACTTTCTTTCTAGCAACTGGTGTAGTGATATGTTTTGGATTTGGGATGAAAAATGCTGTTGATAGCACACTGGTGTTTTCAGTTGCTGTAAAGCAATGAGGTCTTTTCTGTGCTTCATAATGCCCTTCCAGAGAGCAGACTGGGAGGGCACAAGAGGCTGGGAGGAGACACAGCTGGGACAGCTGACCCCAGCTGACCAAAGTTATATTCCATGCCATATGACATCATGTTCAGTATATAAAACTGGGAGAAGAACGAAGCAGGGAATGTTCGGAGTGATGGCATTCGTCTTTCCAAGTAACTGTTACATGTGATGGAGCCCTGCCTTCCTGAAGATGGCTGAACACCTGCCTGCTGATAAGAAGCAGTGAACAAACTGCTTATTTTGCTTTCCTTGCGTGTGCAGCTTTTGCTTTCCTGATTAAACTGCCTTTACCACTACTGAAGTGTTTTTCCTCACTTTTACTCTTCTGATTCTCTTTTCCATCCCAACTGGTGAAGTTAGTGAATGGCATTCTTCACATCTATTCTTCTTCTCAGCTGAAGCCTTTCTCACTACTGTGTCAGATTTCTCCTGCCTTTTTTTGGTCTTCAGCCTATCTGTCCCCCTGCTCATCAGACCAACAGTCACAACCGCCTTGCTCCCACTCCCTGGATACCTCCTGTATCTTTGCTGTCTCTCTCTGTACCCCACAGCCTCATGTGGTGTGCATCTCAGTTGCTCTGTGCAGTGTGGCACTGCTCAGTTCCTGTTGCCTTCCCCAGGAGCCCTCTGTAGATGCTTTGTCATGGTTCTAGTCATGAAAGTGATGTGCACATACTTTCAAAAAACAACCAAACAAAACACTTTCTATTTTTGCTTTTTTTCCAGAAAAACAGAGAAATGCAAACCTAGAAGAGTATATGGGTGAATTTTGGGGGCTTTTTTTTTTTCTTTTTTTTTTTTGTGAATGAGTGGAGGGCAGATTAACCTCTCATTTTCTAGTGAACAAAACATATTCAACAGCACTGTAGCTGTAAAGGTCATAAAGGGTCAGAGGAATGTGCTTTTCTTCTCATCATCCCTCCAAATTCTGCAGGAATCTCACTATCAGATTTAATGCTATTTTTTGTGGGAAATCGAGGTCACTCTGCCGGGTGTTTTATAACATACACTGGTGTGAATGCAGGCTGATGCTGCCTGCCAACCTTTGTGCCCAGCAGAGGTACAAGACCTGCTGCTGATGTAACCTCCTGCATGTGCAAGTTCCTCCTCAGGCTGGTTAACAAACACCCACTTCTTCTAGAAGCAAGGTATCATGATCTCATCTGCAGCACCCAGCTGCTACATTGTTGCTGTAATAATAGTCCTATTGTAACTGGAAGGAGGTGATGTTTTCCAGGGATTCATTGAGCAGGAAAGGCTCTGAAGTGTGTGAGATCTGAAGAGAGCAACAAACGACAATTCATCATAAAGGCACTCTCTTTCCTTTTGGGAGAGTGGAAGAGAAGATTAATATGATCTAATAAAAGGTATTATGTTTAGCCCCTACATATATTGCCTCTCCAACATAAAAATGGACTAGAACAGCCTAGTTTGGCCAAGATACAGGTTTAGCAGCTGTTGAATTGGACAACAGACAATTGGAATTGTTGGACACAGTGGAAGGGAACTGAGAAGAGCTGTTTACCCAGTCCTGGTGCTGCCAAAATTGATCAGCTTTCTTATCCTTGCACCACCATTGCACAGACCTATACTTGTTCACATTTTAAATGTGCAGGCATGACTGCTTGAACCAGGGGTTACTCACATATTTGTATGTTTAATTGTTGCAGTGTTAAATATTCAGGCAAAAATTCCTGCAGCTTTTGCCTCCTTTCAAAGTGTGATGCAGTGAACCCCTGCAGGCTGTCTGAACAGCAGTGACAGCCTTGACTGTCAGGCTTTGAAGGCCAAGCTGTCATGTCTCGCACACCAAATCTGCAATCCAAGCAGCCCCCTCATCACATTCCCCAGCCTGCATCTGAGACATTCACCCACAAGCTCATAACCTTGCTCCTTCTTGATCACGTCACCTGCTTGAGAAGCTGAGACCTAGCATGGGCAGAGGGTGGTGGGGCAGGCTCCTCGCTTTTTCCATCTTGCGACACCATCACAGGGAAGATGTGACCTCATCTCTCACTTACTACATATGGGCTGGGAAAAGGAGAAACCATCTGCTTTTGTTAGCTTAGGAAGAAGCTGGGTCTTGTGGTTTAGAAAACAACTTGGGGCTGAGGGCTCCTGTGCTCTGGCTCTGACACAGATGTCCAGGTAGCCTTGGGCAAATCACCTGAACTCCAGAAGAGTCTGACCAAAAGCTCTTTTCCTCCATCCAGTTGCCTGTTTCACCGATTTACATCGATGTGCCTGTGTACCCCTGAGAACCACTACTAAGATGCCTGGCACTCAAAAAAACCCCAAACATTCTAGCACGAGGATCATGATCCATATATCCAAATCTATCATATTTTCTACTTTCACTGAGAAAAAACTGAGTGTCCCACAAAAGAAAAGGAAAAACAACAATGTATTCTGGTTATCATAGTATGTGCTGCCTCGTGCAACACAATGTTGACCCGACACTTCTACAACACCAAACCAAAGATATTAAACTTTTAAGTTTACACTCTGTTTACATTTAGATTCATACTTCCAAGATGGGAATACTTTCCCCTGCCCTTCACTTGCCCCCTGCTAAGACCATCACAGGCTGAAGAGAATAGTAGGGTTTGCACTCTCTTTTTTGTCTGTGATCTGAAATCTGCTGCATTTCTTTACTGCTGGAGAAAAAAAGATCTTCCAATATATTAATGCTAAGTCTGTTTTCACCCCACGCCTCCTTCCACATCTCCTCTCATTCCTTTTAAAGACAGCTTGACTGCGGGTGTGAAATACAGTGTGGGGAGTCCATAGATAACTTCCCTGGAAGTAAATCAAGATTTTTGTTATTTTGCAGTCATTTTGCCTGAGCTATTTACGTAGCCTTTCCTAGGTGCAAGCCTGGGCTGTTTGCTGGGACATTTAGGGCCCAATTGAGTTGTCAGTCCCAACTTTCCTTCTCAGGGCAGTTGCTTCAGTGCAGCCACTGCCAGCCTACACCTGGGTGCGAACCAAACCTGGCTTGTGCTGAATGAAAAGTACAGCCATCATGACACTCTTTTTTCATTCCTCCACCTGATCCTCTGAGGAGAGCTCCAGCTATCATTTATTTGAGAAACTGGAGCCAACTGTGGGGCACAGGGAACTTTATCTTTGCATGCTGTATGCAGCAATGATATGAACCAGGAGTCCCATAGGAAAACCACTATTATTATTTAAAGAGCTATCGGATGTCATTGCTCTGCCCTCCGCTGAGGTCTCTGCAGCTTTCTTATTGCTGGCTGTTTGGCTTTACAATGATTTATTGTACTTACATAAATAGGATGCCTAATGTGTTTTTCAAATGGCAATTCCACACCCAGCTGTAACCCCTCTCTTTGTTCTGTGTGAGCCTTTGGGTGTTCTTTTCTTTCCTGTATCATCCTGAATTGTCTCATGCTTCTTGGATTTCAAGGATGACTCTGGTATCTTTAGGAAGCTTTGCTTGCATAGCAGTGCAAAGGGTTGTAGTTTCAGATCCTGTTTGGATAACAGAGTTGCTTTCCATGTTCTGCTGCAGTGCTGCAAACTCACCAGCATCTCCTCTTGGCAGGGGTTAGGAGACTGTGTCTGGAATCACTGTGTTTAGCTTTGTCCCCTCAGTACAATAAAGAGACAGCAAAATGAAACAAGGTCTTCTTGAGGATGACCACCAAGATGGTCAGGGATCTGGAGTGCAGGATGTAAGAGAAAAGGAAGAGGGACTGGATTTGTTCAGCCTGGAGAAGAGAAGGCAAAGGGGGGGATATTAATGGTCTTTTCACCTGGCTAGAGGGGGTTATAGGGAAGCAGTGCACAGTGTCAGGACAAGAAGCAAAGGATAAAAGTTGCAGCATGAAAAAATCTTCTTCATAAAGAAAAATAAATTCCCCAGGAAGGTGGTGCAGTAATGAAGGGTCCAGAGAAGGCCCAGAGGGTCTGTGGGTCTCCACCACTGGGGAAAGCCAAAATCCAAATACTCAAGTTCCTGAATATCCTGCTGTAGCTCTGAAGTTGCCCTGCTGTGAGCAGGGGTTGGAGCAGAGATCATCCTACAGTCCCTTGCAACCTGACTTATTCTGTGATTCTGCTCTCTGTCCCTGTCTCTCAGGAAAATGCTGGGGAGATGAGGAAACTGTCACCCAGCTCTCCTTCTCATTGTTAACTACTGGAAAAGATTAATGGGAAAGGAGATCTGGAGAGGAGGAGGAATGCAATTCAACATTACCTGACGTGACCATCTTTTCTATCTTGCCAGAATTTTTTCTGTAGGGAAATAAAGAAATAGGGTTGCTCTTTGCATTTTCAGAAGTCCTGTGCAAATGAGCCTGTACAGTCTCTGCTAAGCCAGGCTGAGCTAGAGCCAAGCAAGTTGTGGGAAAAAAAGCAACAGGTCAAACAAAATTGTTGTGAGGAAGTTCTCCCAGCTATGAGTTCAGGAGGAGTGGAGGGGATTTATTTATTGAATAAGTCACTATCTTTTGCTGTCTCTGTGTTTGTCTGTGGCTTTATCTATTAAATGGAAACATTAAGAGAACTAAAATGCTCCCCAGAGTCACCTAGAATGAAAACACTTTCCCTTATGTCCTAGCTACTTCTAACCACCAGAAACAATTTTCCATCTCTCCGAGGCCTTGGTTATACAGAGCATGTGAGTGATGGCCTAGGACGGCTGAGCGGTGCCATCCTAAATCTCCACTTTGTCGCGGATGATGAGTTAGAATAAATGCAATAAATTGTGGTGTGTTGGTAATGGGAAAAGCAATGAAGCAAGGTCCAACACAAGAGCAGGCCACTTTGCAAATAGCACATCAACAGCTAATAGTAGTGATCAGAAAGCCATGGCAGTCTGGTGGCCAGTCAGTGCCCTCTTGTGAAACGGGCTGTAGGCTTTGGTCCAGCACTTTGCCAGAGGCTTGTGTTAGGTACCAAAGGGCTTCAACCAGTGTACTTGGAGGCAGATTTGGTAGCCTCCGTTTCATGCCTTCAGGTGCTTCATACACATCTAGATGAAAATGAATTGTGGGAAGTGACCTGTGGGGTCTTGACACTGGTGTGAGATCAGTCCAAGTGTAGTAAGGAAACTATTTCATTATTTCTTACTGCATTGCAAGCAGAGTTAGTGGGAGTATTTCATTCAGTGTCAAAAGAATTAACAATCATTTCCCCCTCAGTCAAAGTTTGCACGCAAATCTATTTTTCTGCTTTGCCACTCTGATGGGATCTCAAGCCAGACTGAGAACAGATATTGGTTGGTTCATGCCTATGCCATATAATAAGCTCCTCTGAAAAATCAGGTTGTTAAGCTCAAAAAGCCAGGTTGTTTTAGGATGCTGACTGAAAAGATTAAATTTGTCAAAGATGGAGAAAACTCAGATAAGGCAAAAGAGAAATAAAGGGCTTTAGAAATAAGTGTTCCCTGTGTCTTTGGCACTCTACTCCTCTCAGCCTTGCTCAAAGTGTAGCTTCAAACCCACCACTAGATCACACTCTCCCTCCTTCCAGCATCTCCCTCTTCTTGCAGGCTCAAATCTCCTATCCCCTTGAAGACACTTTGGTAACTGCCCCAGAGGGAGACATGTTCCTCCCATGTCCTCCATCCAGCCTCCACCCATCACACAACATCACACAGCTCCCAACAGAGATATAACACTTTCCATCTCATGAAAACACCCTGCTCTTTTCTCACAGGTGGGCTGGGCTTACTGCTCAGCCTCCTACAAATGACCCTGTCTCTGGTTGTGTCAAGTGCAGGAGCGCCCTGCCTTTTGGCTGGTAGCTGTGGTGGGCGTAAGCAAGCACTGCTGGCGGCGTGGCAATGGCATCGTGGAGAGCTGCTGAGGCATCACCGGTGTAATCAGCTGGTGTCTGTAGTCCATGCTGAGCCCTGTTGGTGCATGACATGGCTGCGCCGCCTGGGACTGGCTCATGCATGCAGGGCTAGGACTGTTGCAGAGGCACAGCCTGCTGTAGCTATCAGATGAGAAGAGACTTTTCAGGGCACTGCAGGGATGGGCGTGAGTTAAGAAATTATTCAGTTTGCTGAGAGTGCTTTGGACAAGATAGCAGGTTTGTGATGGGATTGGGATTCTGGAAGTATGATTTGTGGCAATGATGGAGCATTTGTGCATGTGCCTGTCTCCTACACTGACCGAAACATTTTTGGAGAAAGGTTATATTTCCACATCACAAAATTATTAATTCAGAGAGACAGAGAGAGATAGATAGCTTTCTCTTTTTCCCACAGCTTATATCGACAGCTGATGTCTCCTTGTTCTGACTTGTACAAGACAGACAAACAGTCCTATGGTCAGCCAATATGTCTTTCAAAAGCCAGTCAGAGAACCCAGGTCCAACCTACTGCCTTCCTTGTGCTGCCAAAACCTTGCAGAGCTCCCCGGCCCCATTTGAGAACTGTGAAGCTGTAACCATATTTACTCATCAGTAACTGTGTGGGATGTATTTTTTCTTTTCCCTGCTCTGAGCCCATTTTCAAGTGCACACACACAGTTTGTTGGCAAGCTGAAAAACATGCAGGCTACAATGAGCATTTCATATAATACCTTTATAGGATTAAATATTTGAACAGTTCCATTAATCTTGCAGTTAGCTGCACCAAACTGCATTACCCTTACCAGTGACAGCTGGAGGAACAAGTGCCCAACCACACTGCTAACATGCTTACCCCCCGCTTCCCACTTTGGAGTCCCTGGTAATCTAATCTGGGGAACCTTTTACAGAGTAAACATCCCCCACTGGAGACTGCTCTGTCCTCAACATCCTTTGCAAATTGCTTATTGAAAGAGATCCCCTCTTATTGCTCCCCTTCCTTTGCGTTCCAGTGTGCAAGCAAGCAGTGAGCAGGCTCCAATATGATTAACAAACTGTGCAGAGCATGAAAACAGGAGAGAAGAAATGCAGGCAAATGGTCCAGGAAGAGGGGATCCAGCTCCACCCGTCTCCATGGCTATCTCCATCCAAATGGTTGCAAATCAGTGCCTTCTTGGATCATGCTTTGGGATGTCAGTCACAGGCCCTGTCTCCCATTTCATATCCCAGACTGCTTCTGCCCAGCTTCTCCACCAGTTGGGATGGGATTGCACAGGTTCAGAGAAGAGGTGCTGAGTGCTGCCCTGGTTTTCAGGGTGTTGAGGCTCCAGCTCAGATCCATTCAGCACACCTTGTCTTTCCCTATCTCTTCTGCCGTGCCTGTCATGTGCAGGAGAGACAGCTCTGGACTTCAGAGGTGGCTTCAGCTCCCCAGGTGTGCTCTCTGTTGCAGGACAAGGGCAGGATATCTTTACTGAAATGAATGATGTGCGAGTAAAGTTGACACAGGTGGGAGGAGGAGAATTAGGCTTAAATTTTGTCTGCAAAGTATAGTCATCTAGCAGTTTCTGCAAGCTGCATAATGAATCTGCTCGATATAAAAATAATGCAGTTTCTTGTAATTCTGGAACACCTCCTCATTAAAATTGTACATTTGTCTTTCTTTAAAAAGTGACATAAGAATGTGCATATTGCATCATAATAAAAGGCAGAGAAAAAGCTGCAAGTACCATCTCACATTCCTAGGTGGAGCAAACACTGTTGGCATTCCTAATATGAAAGTTTTTAATTTGATAGTTTATATTCCATTAGCATCCCTCATCTATCAAACCTGAAGTGCATAAATGTAGCATGGCATACTGTACTTTGCATTTGCAAAGGCAGTGCTGTGAGGTGCATAAGAAAAATATTTCTTGAGGCTCTAAAAAGCCATTTTCAACATGATCTTGTATTTGCAAAACTAAAAAGGAGAGTGGAAGTGAATGGGCTGTATAGATATTATGAGAAACCATTACAGAGTTACATTTCACAGAGCCTCCACAAACATTTGCCTGTTTACCTTCTGACCAAATGATTGCCTTATCTAATGATCCATCTAGTTTGTTATTGTGCCGCTCCCAAAAGTACCAATGGCACTTGTTTAAGAGGCAAGGAATAAAATAGTGCCCACAAATGCATTTTCCTGGAGGGAAGCTGCTTTTTGATTTTTTAGCCTGTGATCAGCATATGATCAAATATTGGTGTCTTTAGTTTGTTGAATCCTCTAATTAAAATTTTCAAATAATTAGAGGCCTTAAAAGGTCCATATTTTGAATCTAATATAAGCAGTCCCATAAAAAAGAATGAATTATTAGCTGCCAGGTATTGAGCACTCTCTGAAAATTATGCTCCTCTTAAAGGAAGGTATGAAAAATCCTGCTTCCCTAAATCACTGCATATTTTGGAAAATGCTGGCTGGTTCTTCTGGAGACGACTAATAGCCTTTTATCATGAGCAAAAATTGTTATATCTCCTTTCATTTGTGTGCAGAAGTCCATTGATTCAGACTCCCACTGTAAGTAATTCAAAGGATTACACCTAAGGTTAGTAGCTCCCCGTTACACATTTGATTTTACACATAATAGGGAGCATTCTACTGGCCCATTCAACACTGGTCAATTACATAGGCACAATTAGTGGCTGAATTAAATTAAAGATAGACAAAAACCTCAACACAACGATTTGTCTTGGCAACATATGGTTGTCCATGGTGACTCCATTGCAGGAGGCCGCTCAGGCACGGCTAGACTTTGATAAAGGACAGACACTCTGCTACTACTTGAGCTGCACAAGATAAAATAAAAGTAATCACCCATGATTCAAGATAGAAACCTGTTTCCGCAGAGCTCCTAAACCTTTCTTCCCCTGCTTTGTGTACAGTTAGACAACACTTGGACTATTCCCTGATTTGGCTACACAATAGGTTCTCTTCAAAGGCTGTTTTCATCTTTGGTGCTATGGATAGCATGATGGTCCCTGACTCTCATATGCCCTCAATAGTAAATGGAATTCATTTAACACTGGGATGGTGGGTAGGTGTGGTATAGAGAAGGATCACTTAGTCACTGCTTTGCTCCAAACCATTGCTTTGTAGTCTAACCTGGTATGAATGGTATTGACTCAAATCCTAGGAGTTTGTTCCTGGCTCACAGAGGTAGTACCTATGGAGGTGCTGATATTGTGGAGAGCTCACACAAGCCAGTGCTGCTTGAATAACCCTTCAGAAGGTGGACAAAGTGGGCAGACTCCCTCTTGCTGCCTCCTGATGTAGTGGGAAAACAGACTTCTCCCTGAGGCATCAGGAATCTTGAAGCTCCTGGGAGTGACTGCGATGCAGAAGCTGCTCTAAGCACTGCAGAAAGCACCCAGCTCTAAGTCAGGATTTTGGGATGCTCCAGGTGACAGGTGTTTCCATAGTGTACTCCATTGCTGCTGGATCTAAATAGAGTTTGTGCATTAAAGTTGGGGTTAGTTCACAGTCCCAGGACACCTTTTGTGTCTTCAACCCTGCCCAGTGGAAACAAGCAAATAAAAAACCACCAAAAGAAACGTAGACATTGTGATTAGCAGAAATTTTGCAAGAAACCAATTGAAGACGGCAGCACACAAATCCCAAAATGTGGTGTTTCAGATAGTGCTACGGATGTGAGCACAGAGAGCAGATGCTTTGAGACCAGCCAGGAGGGACTGAAGTCAAATGAAATCAGTTGCATTGTGGTAGTTTGGAGCGCCCAGGCAGAGTTAAACGCCTTGAGCCATGAAACCTATAGTCCCTTCCTGCAGACTTCAGAAAACACGTACATGTGTGAAGAGGCTGAATTGTCCACAACTCAAGTTGATACCCTAGTGTGAAATGTACTGACAGGTCCCTAAAGAAAGCCCCTCATGAGCTAAGGATGACAGGACATCTGCCAAGAGCCATATGTTCAAAGTAATATCATTCATTATTGTATCCAATTCAGAGTGGGATTTCAGCCCCGTGGGGGTAGATTTGAAGTCTGTTTCGGGGAATCATTAAAGTCTCAGCTCACCATTTGTTCATCACAAGATGGCAATGTTGGTATTGTTCGTGTCTGGAGTGAAGCACTGCCATGTCCTCACCTCCTCCAGACCTCTCTCCTTCCTGTCTCCATCCCCAGAGGTTTCACATCCAGCTATAGTCAATACCACAGTTTTATTTGATAGCTTCAGTCTGTATCTCTGCAGTGTTTGTATTTAGTGAAATATTTTAATCAGACACCGTGTGCCATGTTGCACTCTATTCTGGCACTCAGCTTTCATGCAATGTGCCCCCTTGTACTTGCTGCTTTTCCTGAAGTGTTGTGGCATAGTTGGAGTCAGCTTCAGACAGGAGTCCTCTTCTGGAGAAGGACGATCTTAGGCTTTTAGGTTGCAGCTTCCACTCCCTTTTGTGGACATCAGAGATAAATTGCCTCTGCCATTTTCTTCAGAATGTCCTCAAAAGGGCACTGAAGACATCCACCTTCATGCATGGAAATTAAATTTTTAGAAAATACAGATCCCCCAATACAATACACTAAGGTGCAGTTTGGAGCGTGGCAGGCTGGAAGCATAATCTGCACAACACGTCTGTGTGAAGGGAAAATGCATTTCTGAAAGGAGACAGATAGCACCTTTCAGGCCCTACTACTTTGTACAGAACTTAGTGCCTTTGGAGTTGCTGAAGATGCCCTTTAACTCTTTTGCCTGGGCCCTGAGCCCAGAAACAGAATCTGTTACCAGTGCCAGAAATATATGCCCAGAGCCTGGAGGAGGATCACACATCAACAGGAAAACACCTGGAGTACAGCTCAAAGAATTTACAGTCATTCCAGCCAGTAATTCAGCTTCATTGAAGGCCCAACTTAAATGTCTTAAACCCATGTAGCATGCAGAATAAACAAGAGGAGTTACAGACACGTGCAAACCTGCAGGGCTGTGATCTTATTGGCATCATGGAGACATGGTGGGATGGCTGGGATAGCTCTGATGATTGGAGTGTTGGAATGGCAGGATGCAGGGTGTTTAGAAGGACAGGCAGGGAAGACATGGAAAGGTGTGTTGCCCTGTATGTCAAGGACCAGATGGAGTGCATGAAGCTCTGCCTAGGGAAGGATAGGGAACTGACAGAGAGCTAATCGGTCAGGATCAAAAGGATGGCGGGGACAAGTGACAATAGAGTGGGGGTCTGTTTCAGACCACCTGACCAGGAAAACTGAGAGAACAAGACCATCTATAAACAAGTAGGAGAAGCCTCACATACACAAATCCTTGTCCTCATAATGGACTTCAACCACCCCAATATCCGTTAGAGGGATAACATAGCAGGGCATAAGTAATCCAGGAGGTTCCTGGAATATGTTGACGATCACTTCCTTCTTCAAGTGATAGAGGAGCCACCAAGGAGAGGTGCTATAGTGGATCTTGTTCTCACCAACAAGGAGGGGTCGGTAGGGAATGTGAAGCTTGGAGTAGCCTTTGTTGCAGTCACCATGAACTGGTGGAGTTCAATGTCCTTAGGGCACTGAGGAGGATGCACAGCAAACTCACTACCCTGGTTTTGAAGAGAGCAGACTTTGGCCTCTTCACAGATCTGCTTGACAGAGAACCATGCAAGAAAGCCCTGGAGGAAAGACAGGCTCAAGAAATCTGGTTAATATTCAATGATCACCTCTTCCAAGCTCAGGAGTGATAAATCCCAACAAAGAGAAAGTTGGTCAAAAATATAAGGAGATCTGCATGGATGAAGAAGGAGCTCCTGGACAAACTCAAACACACCCTCCCCTTCCCGGCCAGCTCCCTGCTACCCCCTGGCCACAGCTCACATGGGGTGGAATACCTGTGCCCCTGCTAGAGCCACGGGACAATTAACCCTGTCCCTCCCAGAAGCCAGGACAAACAACAATAAAACATTTCAACAAACCAGAACTGGTTACTTTTATTCACCTATTTTCCTACCATGGCAGCAAATCAAAACTTCCATTATTTGTGTATCACAAGAAGTCTTTTTCTGAAGTTGGGATAACTGCCACCAACATTGATTTACTGAGATAATTTTTCGCTAGGCTGTAAACCCATGGAGTTCACACTTGCAGAACTGAGTTTGAGTGACAAGACACAGGTTCTGTTCTTGGTTCATGACTGTCCTTGTGTGTATCGCTGTGGATGTTGTTTACCTGGACTTTAGTGAGGCCTTTGAACCATCTCCCATAATATCATCCTGGAGTAAGTGGGGCTGCCCATGGAGGCCATCCACCATAACCCCCTTTTATAAAGGGAAAAAAACATAGACCCAGGACACGGCAGGCTGGTCAGTCTCATGCCTGTGCCTGGCAGAGCCAGAGCACATCCTCCGTGATACTCTGCTAAGATGTGGAAAATAAGAAGTTGATCTTCTAGCAGCCTTCAAGTACCCAAATGGAGCCCACAACAACATTGGTATCAGGGAGCATAGTGACGAGACAAGGAGTAATGGTTTTAAACTGAAAGAAGGTGGGTTTAGATTACACTTTAGGAAAAATTTCTTTACTGTGAGGGTAGTGAGACACTGGAATGGGTTCCCCAGATGGATGCCCCATCCCTGGAAGTGTTCAAGGTCTGGGTGGATGTGACATTGATTAACCTGGTCCCTGGCTTTGTGTAACCAGGTGTTCCTGACCATGGCAGGGAGGTTGGAACTGGATAATCTTTAAGGTCCCTTCCAACTCAACCATTCTATCATTCTGTAAAACAGACCAGCGCCATTAGATCACATCTCTAATGCAAGACTGTGACTGCAAAGCCAGATCATAGCCTCAAGTGTTGTAGCCCAGTGGTGCTCTCTGCCAGGTGTATCCCATGGAGAGCAAAGGTTGCAGCCTAGGGCTGGCATTGGCCCATGTCTCCCTTGAGTGGTGGTAGCAAGCAGTGTGAGACCTTGATCCACATTCAGAGCCAGGAGGGTTCCCATACATGTGATTTGAGGTCCTGCAGGCCAGTGCTGGGGTGGCTGGCTACTGCTGCTGGCTACTGGCCACTGTTGCTGGCTACTGCTCTTGGGAAATCCAACTGCTATATTTCACCCAAACAGGCAAGAACAAGCTTGCTCAAAACCAACATGGGGTATGGAAAAGGAAACCAGATGAAGAAGAAAATCACTCTCTGTTTCAAAAGATGTTCAGTGAACTAGCCCAAAATCACAGCAACCAGTCTACCTGCTGCTGTCTTAAATACCCTCAAATAGAACTGTGGGCATTGTATAGCTGAAGATACAGAGCGACAGACACATTCAACTAGTTATTACTTACATGTGTATATATATGCACTACATACCTTTGAACTCACACATATATGTACATAAATATGTATGAACTGCGTTTTATATAATTCTGTTATTGTGCAGTGAAGTGGGTGTGCTTCTTTTATTGAAAAGAGCACATGTGAGCTTTTCAGAGTGGAAAAACAAAAGAACAAAACCCTGCAACCTCACACTGCCCAAGAGTGGTTTCTAATTACAGTCACTGTTACAGATCACCTCTGCTGAGGGATGCAAAAAAGAAAAGCTGAAAGATGATGGTGGAATTGCCAGCAGCTATCAAAGCAACCTGTGGACTGCTAATGCAGAGTGTGGAAAGCTTTAGTACTGAAAGCCTCTGAGCACAAGAGATGAATAGAAATAAGGAAGAGTGGAGAATGCACTGGCCTGTCACAGTCATTGATAGGGCCCAGAACTGAAAACTTTTCAGCTTAGTTAATCATTAACTAATAAGCAAGTGAATAACCTGAAATGTTTTGCTAGCAGGTCTATGAATAGTATTAAGGATTTCCATGAAGGGAAGAAAATAAATAATCAGAAAAATATATTTGATATTTATTCAATAGTTTGCTGAAACATTCATGCCATGAACCAGAACAGACCTGATCTTGACTGTGCCAAAATAAATCTCAGATTCAGTGCACACAGGGAACCATAGGACCAGAATCTAGATCACTGAGCCTTTTTTTACCATTCTTTTGTGCTGGTTGTATGCTATATTTACTCTACAGGGTTATTGCAGTGCAGTGGAATGGAGAATGAGTTTTAGTGCATTAGTTATTTACAGAACAAAAGCCACTTGATTAAGCTAATACTTAAGTAAGAACTCTGATACAGACCAGTAATATCATCCCAGAGACAGACTGCAACTACTAAGAGTTTTCCTTTTTCTCTTGTTTGTTAACCTTTAACTAGCACTTCAAGGGCTGTCCCCTGAAGTCAAACTTAATACAAAAGCCTGATAGTTTTCAATCTAAAACATCTCAAAAGAGTTGAACAGAGATAGATATGACCTGCATAGAGGCAGGCACCTGAGGAACACTGACTTCAGGCAGAATCCTACCCTCAGCAACATGGACCTCCTCAGGGTGGAGGAAAAAACAGGAGAAAAGGATATGCAGGTGATGTCAGGGCCCAGAATATAGAAGAGAGAGAGGACAGTGATCAATGGTCCCAGCAATAGCCTGTACATAGAATCATAGAATCATTTAGGTTGGAAGAGACCTTTAAGATTTCATCATTGTCTTGCCAGTTTCTTCTAAGTCTTTCGTGAGAGGCATGGTCATTTCCCCATGTCTTTAGCTCCCTTCCCCATGAAGATACTGACTTCTGACTGTGCAAGCCTGCTCTTCTCCTGACACTAATGTCTTTGGAAAATTAAGTCTGGATTTAGACTTGTATCCAGGAGAGCTGAATCAGCTCTGGAGTTTGATTTTCTTTTTCTTCTAGCTTTTTGATGTCATGTGATATTATTTCGGCCCATATATAGTCCCCTGATGTTTCTATTTAGTATTTATTTGGTACTATATTTCCCAACTTTGTTTTTCCTGTTTTCTTCTCTGGCAGACAAGCTGGACAGATGAAGACAATTTTAGCCTCATAAGGACTTCCTTTGAAGATATGGGGGAGCCATAACTTATGAACAGGGAAATTAAGAAGAGAAATTTAGTGACTTGATCAAGGTCACAGTAAGAAAGCTGTAGCAAAAAGAGGGATCTGAATTTTCATATCCTGAGCTCATGCCTAAGATACAGATTAATTCTTCTGGATAAATAAATGAATGTATCACTAGACGTTACTGATACACAAATAGGCATTTTTGGCAATGCTATCTGCCGGAAAGTCCTAAAGATTTCACCCAGAATTGATCTGCAGTAGCATCTTGTACATTTTCTAGTTTTTTCTCTCTCTTCGTGGAGAAGGAACTGAGTTAAAAAAATGTAGTAAGGCAAGTGTTGCTTCCCACCTCACTCAGTCCAAGGCTACTTGTCTTTTCAGGGGAAGACGAGGCTTTTGTATTTCAGGCAGGAGCATCAGTGGAGGCTGCTAGCTGAGGAAGATGACTGTTTGACATCTGCAGGCTGCTCTTTCAGTGCAGAAGAGGAACTGGTACTTCAAGTGTCTGACAGAAAGGAAAAGCAGACTGCATTAGTAGCTTTTAGCAACTTGCTTTCCACTGCCACTTTTTAAATTAGCATGTTGTTTTACGCTTTTCTACTTCGTGTAGCTTGTCATGTAGCTTGTCAAGGACTTTTCACATTACCTAGAAATAGCACATAATGTTATGTTTTCGTAAAAATAAACTAAATAGCTTATTGCTGGTAGTTAAACACTGTCTACATAACTCCCTGGTATCCAGATTTGTGCGGAAAGCAGACTACATTGTTAAGAATTAGTGTGATTTTAGAAATCATTGGCACAATCACTTTAAAGCACGTTATATATTTCAGATGTTAAGGAGCAATTCTTCCTGTATGAAATGATTTTTTCCTATATGCTGTTGAGGCCTTCTTACAGACAAGGTGGAGCTAAATCTGTCTGCCTTGAACTAGATTCCTCCTCAAAAAACCTGCCAGTCCCCAGCCAGCTTCCAGAGGAAGCTCTTGTCATGATGATTTTGCTACTCTAACCAGCTGCAATATAACTGCTTTCAAACTATATCAACATTCTTTCCTTTTCACCCAGGAAGCACCCTAGATGCTAATATGTTGTCATTTGCTTATTCTGGATCAGAGAACCTAAGATAACATGGTAAAACTTTTGCAGTTCGGGTTCCTTGGGTTTCATACATTAGGGTGTTCCTTGCTAAATAGCTGATAGTACTGAGTTCTAGGCTCGTTTGGTGATAAAAATGAAAACAATGTAAAATGATAGATGGACATATACAAAAAAATTCTTGATACAAACAACATTTTCACTGAGGGTTGTCATCATAAAATGGCACATATTTGTGGCAATATTGTTTGCACAGTAGCACAAAGTGGTGATTCTCTAACTAAAGTGTCACTTCACTTTCTGCCTGTAATAACTTACAGTAGATTGAATAGCTAATTCCCAGCATTTCTCTGCCTTTATAACAGTTGAGATGCATTCACCGTCTCTGGTTTATTTTCACAGTTGTTCATATTTAGAGCTGCTTAGAAGCAGCAGGGCAACATTTTGGAAGCCTTTCTCTGCCTCCTCTCTTATCGCCTTTCAGAATAGGAACCAACAGACTGCATTTACTAAAGATTGAGCATCTTCCCAACCATTTGTTGGGCAACTGGACACATATATGTTATTTCTGGTAAAAATATCCTTTATTTCCCAATTTTCCAGACTTGATGTAAGCAAAGTTATGAAGGTTTAGCTCCTGGTACTGTGGCATTCCTCACTGTTTATGATTTTGCTTTGTAATGTGTTTGAGTTAAATTTGCATTTATGCTTGGGCTGCTGCCCGTGAAAGAGTTGAATAAGTTTGTCTGAGAAGACATGATGGTCCTTGGCTTCCCTAGAAATCTCTGGGACATTTGTTTTCTGAGGAGGACATGGGGATGGTGGTGGCTCCTCAGGCAGAAGAGGCAGAAAGAGCCACCGGGGGAGGATTTACGCTCAGATTAAGAAGAAACTCCCTAATCCCTCTCTACCACACCAAGTGCATGATGAGAATGTTTCCTTGCATCCCTATTCTTTGGAGCACAACAGGAAGGTGAGGAGGTAGTTACAGGCTGAGAAATGCACAAAAACTCCTCCCCTCTGCAGTCCTGGCATGCTGTTGAGAAGTCCTTACCAACAGCAGGGAAGTGTTCATTCCATTCAAGGCACACCCTGCAGTGAAAGGGACAGTAACTCACATCAGAGGGATGTTAAGGGATGGCATGCGAGTACAAAAGAGGCCAGGATGGTAAGAGGGGTAATAGTTTTTATTAGACTGATCTACTTAGTTAGGGAAAATGGATAAACTGTCAGCTTTTAATCAACTCCAAACCAACTACTCAAACAAATGTCTACGTACACCATTATGGCCTGGCACTTTTCCATCCACTATTCACCTCAGAATTTTACTTTATAAATTTGGAGAACTACCAGCTTTACAAAGAAGAGAAACAACTAGGGAAAATCTCCTACTGTGGTACCTTTCAGTAAGAGGGCTTGGGCTGCTCAGGGTAGTTACCAACTGATTCTGTAATTTGCTGGCTCATTTCATTTTCCCAGCCTAGTACCACATAATCAATGATCTCCTGCAGTCCCATAGACAAAAAGTGCAGACAATGTACCTATCTGGGCCTGTGTTATTTACTGTGGATTTCATTATCTCGTAATTTCCCTACTTACTGCTCTACTGGGAGTAACACTGGGTTAATCTGTCCCCAGTTCTTATAATTCGGTAAGCAAAACTTTAACAGTAATAAATCATCAGTTTTCTAATGCACATTGGTAGTGTAATCATGTGCCACACTTTAGTTGCTTTTTTCTTATGCACTTCATTCTTGTGTCTATTTATCTGGGATTTCTTGAAGGTAGGGCTCAGGTGTGATATTCTACATGATCGCTAATTTTGATTTCTCTCTGGAAAGCAGTAGTTCTTTTTCAAAAAATATATTTAAAAAACTAAAAAAAAAAAAATTGCAATTTCTTTTTTCATTTCTAACCCTATTTTAATATATTTAAAACATTCTAGTGCATTTACAGTGTTTTTTACAAGATTCTTCCTGATTAAGAATCTGATCAATTAATTACACTTTATAAACAGTAATGCCAAGGTATGGCAAATATTAGGTGGTCTTATTATAGCAAGTAGTCTTTCCTGTGTTAACTGAGAATGTAGCTAGCCAAGCTGACACACAATTGGAATTGTAAACACAAGGCTGACATATTATCAAGGGAATGAAAAGGGATTCACGGTAGTTCAAAACATGCAAAACCAGATGCGTGATATCATTAAGGAAGTGAAGATTATAACTTCCCTGTGGAATGACTATTACTGTCACAGAGAGACTAAAACCTGAGCTCATGTTCACAAAAAAACCAGTCAAATAAAAAGGGTTAGGTTTTTAAGCTAGGTTGGTTACGTTGCACTTTAAGAGTAAGTTATTTAAAAATATTGATGTGAACTTCTCCCGATGAAAGCAATGAATAGCTGAATGAAACTGTAAAACATCTTTTCAAGGCATGTAAGAAGCAGGATGATTTCGGAAGCTATGAGACAAAATCAGATCCAGTGTGACCTGCTTTTCTGAAAAATGAACTGCTTAATGTGGATGCCTAAGTAGGGATGTAGGCTCTGCATATAGATATCTTCATTAAGAAGTTCAGTTTGAAATTCTGTTATTCTCCACTCAGTGAAGTTTTCTACTGAAGACTTGGAGTTATATTAAATGGTTACACGGCATATAAAAAGCCTGTATACCCTATACAGTTGTCACTGTGTCTGGTGTAAGCTAGTACTCAGTTCTGAATAATACATTTGTTGTTATCCTGGTCTTTAAATGAATAATTTTGGGATGTGAATGTAAAACAGAAGTCTGTGACACTCAATTTTCACAGAGCACAAAAGATATGTGATCTAGCTCCATTTGAACTTTGTGCACTTAAAATATAACCAGTGGGAAATTCAAAGTACCATTAATAAAAATATGAATTGTTACTTAAGGTAGAAATTAGTCTGGATTTATAACTCTTGTTTGCTCCTTTCAATATAGTGAATTCAATTCTCCTTTATTTCTAACTCTGGAATAAAGACAAAGTAACCCAACAAAATTAATCCCACAATGTTGGGCAAATTCCCACACTGTCGGTCATATGGTCATTGAAATCAAAAGAGTTAAGAGGCTGTGGACAACTTGTCCTTCAGAAGGCAAGAAGTGCTGACCTAGTCTTTATACTTTCTGCCTAGAACAGGCTTCTATTCTTCCACACCTGCCAAATAAAATTATTTTACACTCATCTCACTATATAATATGCAAACAAGTTGGATTGCTAGTCTAGATTTATAAATGCAGTGAGATGTAATGCAGTGAAGGGAACTCTAGCTTGTTTGACTTAGACCAGAGATATGTAAATCGCCAGTCATCTTCAATAATTTAGTCTGATACGACATTATGATGAAAGCAGAATAAACTGCCAGCAGCTGTGGCCATGCCTTCTGCACTTATGATCTAGAATTAAGACTTTGCTGGAAATTATTTAGTGGACTTCACTGTCTGATGGAAGAAGCTTATCACATGAATATTATTAGTACTCCATTAACAAGTATGTGGTGCTTGATAAAAAGAAAAAAGCCATTTCCCTGAGAGGAGGCAAACAAGTTTAAAAGCTCCTGCCCACTTTGCAGAGGAATAAACGTGACGAGTTTGCTATGAACACAAAAGATTGAGACATTAGCAACACAACAACCATTAAGCTATTAATAGTTTTCCATTTTATTGGCTAGGGTTTTATACAACACAACATAATTCATTACATCTTTCCTGACACATCTGAAGCTGAATCCTGAAATGCTTTTCAGTACTAAATAATACAACATAGTAGACACTATAAATTACAGGAAATGGTGGTGTGAAGGATGTTGGATGGTGAATAATTTACAAAGACTAGAACAGAACAAGGAGAAACCAGTGCTGGAGCAAAAAACAAAGGGGAAAAGAAGTTTTCAGAGGAGATCTGAAGAGTTAATGGAAGAGGCAGACTCAGAAAGCTATTTCAGATGGTTTAACAAGAAATTTCTGGACCAGAGAGATACCTGTACTGGTAGAATGGACAATTTGTGACTGAGGTGAAAATGGTTTAAGTGATGGTTCAAAACAGTCCAGGAAATTTTGAAACAAAATGGCCTTTGGAAGAAAGTCTTAGCATGAGTGGGGGAATCAATTCTCCACGAATGTCTGGGGAAGGCCAAAGAGAAAAGTATCACGTTTCTTCTCCAGTCCTGGAAAAGTTCACATTTTCTTCAGGTCCTAGAGTAAGTTCCCAGCAATCCTGCTTGATCACCCCTTGCAGCCTTGACTGAGGGTTTCACACCCATATTATACATCCTAAGGAAATGGGTTATACCATGAATGAGCTTAAGCTACCCTGAGCTCCAGAGTTGCTGCTGTAATACAGTAGCACAGTAACACTTCTGGGTGAGTAATAAGCCATTAGAGGCCGCTGATGTTCTGGCCTCATGAATGTGAAGCAAGGGACTGCCATGACATGTTTACTACCACCACCAGAGGAGCAATCTGGGATGCAGTTGTGAAGTGTAATCAGTAATAAATGATTAATTAATGGCTTTTAAATGGGCCGAGTTCAGTATGTGGTGGTGAGGATGTGAATGGAGTAATTACTAAAAAATTCATGTGTTCTTGGTCATAGAACTGATAAATACTTCAAAGTACTCTTTGATTACAAAGTGGCCGACAGTTCACTTGCACACCACATTTCTGTTTTTGATTGCCAATAAATGATGGCTGTGCCCATGTTTGTCAGGTTCCCTGAAAGCACTCAGCTCCATTTAGCACTTGTGGGCACACTGGCAGAGTATATTTTCCTGTGTGTTTGGAGACTGATTTAAATGCCTGAGATGTAGTCTCAGCTCTCCTCACCTCTCCCTCCCCTGCCTTTTCTGATGTCAATCAACAGAACACAGACTAGGAATTAGGAGATTTAGCTCTTCTACCATCTAGCTGATGTCTGGTCTTCAGCAGATCGGAGACACATATATTTAAGAGTTACTCCATTGTTAAAATGGAGGAAACGATGTAATCACCCACCTGCACAGAGCACTTTGATACCTAAGGATGAAAAGTGTTATCATTAATTTCTGTTTTGGAGAGCTTTGCAGACCTGAAGAGCCTGATTTGTGCAGTAGAGCATTAAATCTTGTTTTTCTGTAAAGTAAAAGGGAAGACAAAGTATAGACAGTTGATTCAATTTGGGCCTCCCTGGCACTGCAGTTGCGATTTTGCACCAACACAGAGTTATATCTAGTTCACTGCAATGACACTAGGGCCATAGATCAGCAGCTAGGGCCATGATTTCCAAGCACAGATTGATAGTGAAACATCTTTTAATACCAGTACATGAAGATCACTGTGTATGCTAAAGAGAAGGTGAGATAATTTTTTCAGTAAAGAAGCTTCTTCTGCAAGGAAGAAGGCTTGTTTGCAAGCTTCTGCCAGCTGGGCTCTTCAGAGGATGGGAAAGGAGAGCCAGTGCTTGGTGAGAATTTGGGATTCCTTTGCTTCCTGTAGCTTGCTCTAGGCTGATCGTCAGAGCAGTCATTCTGGAGGCAGGGAACAAACACAAACATCCAGGCAGTGAAGGGAACTGTATCTCTCTCTCCAAGAGCGTTAAAAAATGCTTGAGCCTTCAGATGCCAGAGGGTCAAAAATAGACACAGAGAGAACAGCAACAAAGGGCTTTTAGCAGCTGCTTGAGATATTGAGTATTTGTGACCACTTTTCTGGTGGAGATGCTCATGTCCAGCCGACACTCAGCATCATGCTCCAGCAGGATCCCCGCTGTTGGGGTCCAGTTAAACTAATACTGTGTATCACAAAGGAAACCAGCCCTGTAGGATTCAGTTTTACAGCTGGAAGTTATTTTTCACTCCTTCATGGAAAAATCCAGAGTACTTCCTTCCCAGGTGAGCCACACTGCACACACTGAGGTGCAGCAAGGTTCAAGAAAACCTAAAGACAGCTGAACTTACTTCCCTACATGTGTGTTTGCTGGAGGTGTCTCATAACCTCCCTCCTGTGCCTCTACACCTGGCACAAGTTTTCAGAGACATTGGAAATCACCTGCCTAAATCCAAGGCCCCCTAACCTTGCAGGTGATACATGGGTGGATCTTTCTCCACTCTGGAGTGCAGGTCTGGATAAAAGCAATTGACTATGTGCTGGAAACCCAGACATCTGCAGCATAGAGTTGCAGTTTCTCACTGGATAGCTTTTTATTGTCCATTAAAGAGAAAATAAAAGGCAGGCTGAAAGAGAAAACTAACAACTTAATTGCAAACTACCCGTTCCCAAGACACCTTGAAAAATCAAGACACCACTAAAATCAGTTAAATCCCCATCAGCTGCAGGAGGCTGACTGCAGCAAGGAGTCTGCAGTAGCTGTTCCCCTTCAGCCACGTCCACAGTGGGTCTTCATCCCTCCTCCTTGAAGGACAAAGAGTCAAGTGGAGTGTTGGGTTGGTACAGTACTACCTTGGACAGGATTTCAGACATATGAAGTGAAAGCCAGAGGAGTTACATAGTCTTTAGGTGATAGGCAAAGAATGAAAGTTCTTTGATAAGAAAAAAGTTACTTTTTAGTCAATTTGCTTTGATGTCAACACTTGCACTCTAGAAAATTGTCTTGAAACTAGTAGTGGACTCAGCCCAGACCTTTGGCTGTTGGTTATATTTTGCAGCTCTTTGACACATAACTATGTGACAAAGATCATTGGACAGTTTGGACAGTTATTTGTAGGAAGTTTCAAGCATGTGATTCTGGGGCCTTTGCTTCTGCAGGTTTGGGCTCTTTGCTGTCTTCTTTAAGTGCATAAGAAAAATCTTCTTTTCCTATAAAAAAGAAAAAAATCCCATTTTTTTTTGGTGACACGATAATATTTGAAAATGAAATTAAAACCTGTGAAAATGTTGAAGAGTATATTTAAATCAAGCCAGTTCAAACCACTTCATCATGAATAGAATTTCAAAATCTTTGCCCGTGTGTGTTTGGCGTTGACTTATTCCTAATTCAAAGTAGGCTGCAGCTGCAGGTTGCACATACAATGATGTGATAGGGCAGGCTTAGAGAACCTGGAAATTTAGTATCAAGTTTTGATCTTGCTTCACTAAAGCTGTTTGCCCTTGAAAGAACAGCTTCTATCCTGGATTCTTGCCTTTCCCCATGGTGATACCAGCCTTTCTTTGTAAAGAGCCTTGCAATCCACATATAAACAGTAATACTGAAAAAGGGAGTAGCAGAAGTATTATATGTGTGTGCTTTGCTTACAAGAGGTGAGAAAAGTATTTGAACACATTACATGGTGGGTGAATGTCAGATCCAAGTTTTGAGAAAACAAATCTCTGTAGAGAGCTCTTTTGGCCTGCCAAATCCCCCCCCCTCTCAGAAGGCTTTGGTCTGAAAAAGAAAATTACCAGGCAGTTCCAAAGGAATAAACTGGTTCCCTGCTGGAAACAGCAGATGCCCAGGATACCACAGTTGCTGCTCTGTGCATATGCTGATTTCCCCAAAGGCATGGCCTGGGCTGCTCTCCTCTTTGTCTTTTTCAGAGGGAGAAAGACTCAATTATTTTCATGCCAGACACACATGGTCATGCACGCTCGAGCCCTCACACTGCAAAGCTCTCATTCTCCTCCTATTTGAGCCTCCAATCTCTTTAGAATTCCCTCAGAAATGTGCAGTTCCTCAAGGCCCAAAGACGTGCAGAGATGCTGTAATTCCTCCGGTCCTGGACATACAATTTATTCTCATCACCTTGTCCATAACCTTCCATTAATTTCCAGCTCAGCTGCAGCTCCCTCTCTTTCTCTTCCCCTCCCATCTTCTATACCAACATCAGGTTTCAAAATGAGATAAATTCCAAGGAAAAGAAAGACAGAAAGAAAGGAAGGAAGAAAGGTAGAGAAAAGAAGGGTATCACATTTTCAACTCCAAAATGTTCAACTCCAGAATTCCCAGCTGGATTCAGTCTTATGGAAGCAGGAAATTCCAGAGACCAGACCTTGATCACCAAGATTTTGTCCTGTGGGTGAAGTCCTGAAAGTCTGGGAAGCTTTCTTCAGAAGACTATGGCAGGAATTGAAGGAGCAGAGGACAAGCAGGTCTCACTGATGCTCTGCTGATAGCGTAGTCTCAAGGAGCACTGGCTGCAGTGGTTTTGACTGACTGGGAAATTGCATCTTCCTTTTACAGCTGGTGTCCTTGGCTCCCTTCATAGTTCAACAAATCACCAGCAAGATAAAATGCCTCTGACCTGAGCATAAGTATTGGATTGACTTGGTTTTGTTTCTAAGATCTTCCTTCCTGCAAGTTTGGTGCTGTGGCTCCTGAGAATCAGGCTCCAAATGTGACATCACAGGTGATCCAAGCCTGTTGACTGCTGTGCTGCATGATGCCCTGCTTTAGGAAAGACTGCAAGAGTGCAAACATGACAGGTTGCTCCTAGCAGTGGCCATTGAATGGAGTGACAGAGTTCCACTACATTTAGACACTGGAAGCAATATCTATTAAGTTCTGAAAAACAAATCTCTTTCTCAAGTCACTTGGCTTGTACCATGTTGCATTGTGCCTCACAACAGCGGAAGGCACATGGCCCTGTGGCTTTAGAGAGGGAATGAACTTTTCTGTTTTCTCTCTGAGGACTGGGACAGTGTCACTTGCCTCTGAAATACCAGTTTCTCTGATCTGCTGGCATGTGATACACAGCTCACATTTCACACCAGCCAAGCCCATTGGTGGTCAAGTTTTCCTGGAGGACTAGTTACTAGCTGCCTTCCCAGCTGGGGTCTGGTCCATGCTCACCAGTGCTTCCAGGGGGTCTGATGGCTCATGTCATCATTGCATTTTTACTCATCCTTTTAGACAAAGTCAGTGCTGGCAAATGGTTCTGAATTGGAAGCCCTGGAATAAAAAAAAAAAAAAAAAAAAAAAAAAAAAAAAAAAAAAAAAAAAAAAAAAAAAAAAGGAAAAAAAGAAGCCCTTAGGCAATCTGCTCTTGGTCTTTATTGTTTAGGGTAATGAGCTAGCAAGGTCAGGCCCTCCTTGCACTGGAGAACTTTCTCTGGCAGATAGCTAATGACAGACAGTCCTGCCTGGATGAGATGATACTTGGAATAATGAATAGGGGAAGAAAGAGGAGTCACTCTTCTTAAGACACTCTTTTACAGAAAAAGATCTGAACATTTTGAATTGCTTCCCCAAACTATCAGAAAAAGCTAGCGGAGTACCAGTAGGTGAGTACAGGTCTTTTGAGAAATAACATAACACACTTTTCCCCATCTGTATTTCTCCATAATAGCTTTGTCTTTCCTTGCCTTTTGCAACACCTCTTGAAGTGAGCGAACAGCCCCAATAGCCTGATTTCTTGCTGACATTGCAAAGAGCCCCACAACTGTATTGATAGAGCTCTTTGTGGTGCTAGCTCTTATGCCTCACCACTGGAGCTAGTTTGGTAAAGTGGAACAACCAGGAAGCTTTTAAAAAATTTCTAGCTGGAAATACTGATTTATCAAAAATAAAACTCCTTGTGGGACTAGTTATCCTTGTGGAAAATAACTTTGTTTCTTACACTGCAAACATTTTATGTGATTATTTTTTAAATGGGTAAAGGGTATAAAAATATTTTTAGTTTTCATATTGCACTGATTTTAAAAATTTAAAATTCTTGTGAGGCTAGACATAATATACACTCAATATACATCTGGTAAGTCACCGGGTGGATGTAATCTGGGAAAGACTTCTATCATCTTTTCTTGTCAAAGTTAGATATCACTTAGAATTTTACAATTAGGAAACCTGTTGCTGTCGAGGTGAATGCAGATATTAAAGATGAGATTCACTTTCCCTTTCCAGGCATGGATTCCTATGTTCTTCTTATTTAAAAATGGGAGATCCCCCAATTAGCATTTCCTTCCATAGCAGTTAAGCCAATCACAGATCCAGAACTGCTACACCTGGCACCGTGTAAGTCTGAGAATTCAGCTATTGTTTCCCCTTTTCTTCACAATTTCCTCTGAATCCCAACACTCCAGCCTGGAGTTCCATCAGAAGGAAAGTTTTATTTAATGTTGTCAAGAAAAATAAATAGCTAAACAAATGAACTAATAATCAACTTTGAAAATTCACCCTTATTTTATCACACATACTTGAGGCCTAAAGAAAGTTTCCTTATAAAACCTTAGATAACAAAATTTATATTGTATGGCTGGAGCTTGCTCCATTTGATAGGGAAGAAATTTTTGTTTCTTCTCTCTATTACTTCCACTATTTGTGAATTCTCAGGGTATTTCTGGTTGAATTGCGCCATGTTCTTATTTTTTCCTTTTCTTCTCATTGTAGAGTTCGGTGCATATTACTATTAGCATTAGTATTAGTATTTTGCTGTTCCCTTTATCAGGTTTATACAATGCAATTGCAAAGCAAACATACAAAAGGTAGTAAATGAGAATTTTTCTATTGTATTGCTTTACAACCTATTACATTACCTGATGTAGATGAGAGGCTCCAATAAGGGACTGAAAGGCTGGGTATTACTCTCAGCTCTGCTGCTGAGTGGTTTCAGCAATTTTCCCTATCTTAGTTCACTCATCAATAAATACTGACTATATGTAACACCCCTCATCACAGTTGAACACTTTACCATCTACTGATGAAAAGACTGTAAGATTATTGTGTAATCAAGAAGGAGGAAAAAAGGTGAGAGTGAAAGAGAAAGAAGTTGCACTAGATTACAGAGGAGATGAAGCAGATTAATCCCACTCTACCTCAGATTCAATATATTTTGAGAGAAATACAAGATCTGACATCATGTAGCCTGCATGCATATAAATAATTAAAAAAAAAATCCTTCTACTGATGTATCTTTCTTTGGATTATGTACACTAATATAGTGGCTAAAAAAATAACTTTTCACTGCTTGCAATGGCAGTTTGTTTGGTTCTTGTACTTGACCCGGTTTAGATACTGAAGCCAGAGCACATATTTATTGTCTCGGCTTGCCTTGCCTTGCCTTGCCTTGATTTGCACTCATATTTCTTTCCTCCGAAAACAGTACCACTGAGGGGAAAAAAAGAGTCTGTGAGTGCAATTATTGAAGCTACATAAATCTTCTGAGGTATGGGCTCAGAAGAGACAGACACAAGGCACAGAGGTTTGGCACCAGTACACTGAAGAGAAATGGATTTCTATTTAAATAAACTTCTAGTCCTCAACTTCGTTCAAGGAAGGTGTACATGTGAAACCCCCTGTCCACTGTTCCTTTCACCACTGCAAAATCCATTAAATTGAGAATAATAACCTTTTTTTTTTTTAAACCCAAGTGGAAAATGTAGTAATCATCAAGGAGAACAGTTCTCTTTCTTCTCCCATGCCTAATCATAAAAATGGTGGTTTGACTTTTTAGTCAATAACACCAAGTGTGAAAGGTCTAGGAAAGAAACAAATGTCCTTGTGTGCTTCATAAGATATTTCCTCATGCAATTCCAATTGCATTTGCAGATAGGAGACCTGAAGGGTAGAAAACGTCCTTCTGACTCACAGTCTGCAGTTTGCTCATAATTTGCTGAAGGAAATGCTTTTGCACTCTGTTGCATCAGTTGTGCTCACGTGCTCCTTACAGGAGACAGGCAACTGAGGGGGGATCTGGGATGGAAGAGGAAAGGAGAACAAGATCCTGGTTTGCACCTTGGCTCAAGCCCTATTCATGGGAACACAGCACAAATAGACTGTTGTGCACTTCTAGGGTTGGGAGGAGCATACAAAGTACATCATCTCTGCCCCTTTCTTCCAAGCCCAAACCAAACTGGATGGGGTTTACAGTGTTTTCTGACAGGTCTCTGGCCATCTCCATTGCTGGGCAGTGCTTTTCCCCAGAGACTGCGCTGCCTTTCATGTATTGCACTTGGCTGGCCCCATCCTTTGCTAACAGGGGGCTTCTAGCAGTAGTGAAAGAAGATGTTAGCAAGGACCCGCTGCATGGCTAGCCAAAACTAGCTAGGCAGCCAAGAAAAGTGAGATTCCCTGCTGTTGTTTTTGGTGGTGTTATCCCTGAGTTTATCTTCTGCACATCACTAGCAAGGTTATAGCTCTGATTCCAGTTACTATAAAGCAGGAAATCATAGTTCTGAGTATTAGGACAAAATGTTCAGCTGCCCTGTCCCATCAACATGCTTTTCCCCTTTCCTCTGTGTCAGTAACGCATCACAACCTCCTTCACAGTTAGTCACTGTGAATATCAGAGGGGCTTTAACTCATCAGAGAACAAGAAGCAAGCTTGCAGCTTCTGCTGACAGCTGCCTTCTTTCCTCCATCTCCACATCCCTCATCTGTTCCCTCGTTATGTCCATCTGGTGCTTGTCTATCTGCAGAGTAGCTTGTAGGTGTTAGTGGCCCCTTGGCTGCCTGGCCCACACAGGGTCCACTTTCCCTCTCCCCTGCTATAAACATCAGAGTTCTTGCTGGTGGTTTGGACAAATACCTGTATTTTGTTTTATTCCCCACTCCAAGCCTCCTGCACAAGCCTCCAGGCAGAGGCTTGTTTTTATAGGTGTCATAGACATATTTTACAAATACATCTATTTGGAGGACAAAGATATTGTCCTTCATCAGCCTCTGTATTGCTGAATTTTCTGCGTATTGGTAAGTGTGCTTCCAAGGGGACTCAACCGCATGTGTCGAGCAGCTGAGTCATTAGCTTCTGTGCAGCTAATGAAATACCCTTTCTGATGGTTTGAGATGCCTCTGCAACCTTATGTTCTTTTGTGTCTGTGTGTGTGGAAAGTCCCAGGGCAGAATCAGTTACATGGGAAACCTTATGAAGGAAAGGGAAAGAAGTTATCATTCATTCCCATTGGCTTCCTCTGGCACCTCCTCTGCTTTCTGTTGTTTGCATCAGAAAAGACCACACAAGCTGGTCTGGAGAGTCATTGCTCTTCATTTTTATTAAGATGCTAAACTAATAATAAGGTTGTCTGCTGAAAATGCAGAGTGCTGTATAAATGATTTATGAAGTGCTTGGCATAACAATTTGCATTGCCTGTAATGAGTCAGTCTTTCCAAATAGCCACTGAGGAATTATCTCCTTCCCTTCTTCCTGTCTCTGAATATAAATCTGGAAAAAACTCAGACCAGTCCAGGGTTTTTATCAGCACCTGCTGAGAGGCAGAGTAAGAGTAGAAGGTCTGAGATTTTCTGCACCAGCTGATGGAAGATGGCACAGAGACACAGCTCTGGCCTTGGCTGCACAGCAGTACCCTGTCCATGCTGGATCAAAGCTGTTCCTGAGCTGCTGCATCCAGAGGAGAGGAAGGACCTATAGCCTCAACCAAAGTATCCTGCAGCTATTGTTTTTTGGGCATGCTGCACAGTGCCCCAGAGCTAAACGCTGCCTGCAGCTAGCTGGGCCTTCTTAAGCCTCCTTTCCCCCCCACCCCGCCTCATGTTATCCAAATATCCCATAAACATCACAACTTTTCTCATTCACCAACCTATCACTCAGTTTTCATTTGTGACCCACTTCCTCTAACAGACCTCTATAAAGAAACTGGCATAAAAACCTCCCAATCCTATGTAAACTACAGTGTCTCATGTTTTATGAGATGTAACATGAGACATTCACATTCCTCAGACCATTTCATCTTGGGGCCCAAAACATTCAGAGTATTTTTTGCATAGCTTCTGGTATAGGTCCAAATCCCACAGCTGTCTCCACATTACTGAAGAAGCTCTATGCCTATAAACAGCATTAATATTTTTTACCTGACAATAGATGGTGCTCTTTCTATAATTATCTCTCTCCACAGTCCTTGCATATCCTTTTTTTCACTTAGAATGAATATAAAAGATTGGGTTTGGGCATTACAAGATACCAAGTAGCAGTGGTAATAAATAACCACCTGTAAACAAAACTGTAGCATAGATAAACTCTCTGTTATTGCTGGTCAGCAACAAGGACCCAGAATAGATCCTCAAATATTAGGTGCTCATGCGATGAGGGGCATAGATAGGTAAATAGACATGATGAATTATAGAAATAATGAGGAATGACCCAAATCTCTTCCCTAGCTTGCACCAAACAAAGCTCCTGCTAGCTCAGAAAAGATATGTCATGGTATTTTCTTCATGCCATGTTTGAATAAAAAGGAAGGAGATGCTAAGCAGCATCAAGCGAAATTCTCTTACACTTTGTTTTCTCTTACATCCATTTTAAGTCTTTGTAGAGTAAAGAGAAGAGTTACACTTTTTCAAGACCTATAGAAATCACAATTGTAACTAAAATTCAAGACAGTAATATTTCCTAGTCAAGTTTATAGGAGGAAGAATCATAAAATACCTAAAATTTACCCCTCAAATAAAAGAGTGAATAACATTTAGAATATTATAGTGACTTTCATCTACATACTACATACATACATTTTCATACTACAAAGCTGTACATTTTTTGGCCTTNATAACATTTAGAATATTATAGTGACTTTCATCAAATACTACAAAGCTGTACATTTTTTGGCCTGACTTCTTCCCATTCTTGATTTTATTTAAATCCAAATAAAAACCTTCAACTTGGCATCTGCCTTCAGTCTTTTTCCATTCACACAGGTTGCATAATGCTTCTAATTTTTGTTCTAAATTAATTTTATGCTTGAGTGTCAGCTTGGAAGGTGTATTCCTCAGGCTCTTTAGAAGCTGAACAAGAATTCTTAGAAACTGACTGAGCAGTACCTCAGCCCTTTTCCCTGGCCCATTTGAGCCCTTCAAATATATTCCTCAAAAATACCGTTGGGTCCTCATATCTTGTAGTATTGAATCCTTTCAGCTAATACCTGCCTTCCTCTGCAAGCATAGCAGAAGTTCGTGGTCTGTAGCTTCCTGAGGGATGCATCTATCTGCCCCTACATCAGCCAAAAAGATAAATGCCAGTGCGGACTCACTCCTCTCTTATCCTCTACTCCATACTGTGTGCCCTTCTGCCCTGTTGGAAGCATAGCTGGGGAGGCTTTGTTGGTGGCTCACCCAATGGTCTCAAGTCTACAAGAGTTACACTGGACCTCCTAGCACCGACTGCTACACATGCATCTCCAGTGCTTAAATTAGGAAGAGAGACTTGCTAAGGGGATGTCTTTGGTGAGTGACTTGCCCCTTTGGAGGAGGAAGTCTTGTAACACAAACCAGGAGTTTTGTGTTCTTTCTTCTTTTAGTTCTTCATCACTTTGCTGGCAGGTTATACTAGTCTGTTAGCCAAAGGGTCTTCAGTGATGTTAGGGAACTCATGTTTCTTCTTTCCTGCTCTTTTTCCTCTCATTTGGACAAATATGCTGTCTCTGTTGTTTATGTATCTTTCCCCGCCCCCCTCCCCATTTCATCAACATATAAAAATTCAGGAGGGAAAAAAAATTGATTAAAAGGGTAATTTATGAAAATACTAATCTATCTCAGAATGGCTGGAGAGCAGCCCCGAGGAAAAGGACTTGGGAGTGTTCATGGATGAGAAGCTCAACATGAGCCAGCAGTGTGTGCTGGTAGCCCAGAAAGACAACCATATCCTGGGCTGCATCAAAAGAAGTGTGANGACAAGGGGTAATGGTTTTAAACTGGAAGAGGGGAGATTTAAATTAGAGGTTAGGAAAAAATTCTTTGCTGTGAGGGTGGGGAGGCACTGGAACAGGTTGCCCAGAGAAGTTGTCAATGCCCCATCCCTGGAGGTGTTTAAGGCCAGGCTGGATGGGTCTTTGAGGGACCTGGTCTAGTGAGAGGTGTCCCTGCCCATGACAGGGGACTTGGAACTCAATGATCTTTGAGGTCCCTTCCAACTCTAACCATTCTATTATTCTATGATTCTATCTAATTATCTGTTTAGCAAATAATAGAAATATAACTGACTTCCAAGAAAAATCCTTAGTTTAACAATATTTAGACAAAGGTATTTCCTATAAAATAGAGAAAAATCTCCTGATTTTTAAATAGGAAATCTTAATATTTCTAACTGTTGGTTTTAGAACTTAATGATAAACAATACCAAGTCCTGACATGAATGCTAGACCAATTAATACTTTCGGCTGGAGAAAACAAAAACATCTTTTTTTGTTTCAAGTTTCAAGTTTTTTACCCTTGTATTATAATGGGATAAATAAATAAAGAAACAAATGATATGAAAAGCAATCAAAATGGCACAGTAATACTCTATTCTTACCAAAAGTTTGAATTCTGATGAAAAGGAATTTTTTTTGGGATGGAATATTCTGCTGAAAAATGACCAGTTAACTTTTAACATTCACCAGTACTTGGTATACTGTAAGGAAACATATATCATGATAATGACTTAGAAATTGTACTTCTTACTGAGTTAACAATATTTCCATTGCTCCTGATACTCTTAATTTTCAGAAGAAGATAGAGATGTGTCTCAATGTAAGGTGTAGACTGCAAAGTCCAAATTCTGTTTTCATTTGTATTTCTGTAATCCTTTAGTGTTTCTGCTGAAGTCAGTGGGATTATTAAATTTATGCCACTATAATTAAGAACACACGTTGGCCTGTGATCTCTAATGCTCCATGTACACCTCATGTCATAATTGGTAATCACTGAGGAGTATTTATGAAGAAGGCGCACAATAACATTCCAGTGGAGGACACAGAGGTACTCAGATAAAGCAACAGTGAAATCAAATGACCTTTCAATCTGTTTATGAGAGACTTTGTCATCTCCACTTCAAGACAGCTGGAACAATGAGTAAGAGAACTTAATCTATATCCCAGGGAGTCTTTGCTTCAATGAAATCCAAAAATACACACAGGTGCCTTAGCTATCATGGTCCTGTTTGTTTTTCCTCTACAGGTCTGAGCACTTGAGGAGCTTATGTCTTTTGCATGCCCAGGGTGGGTTCTCATAAGCCTTTCCCCAGAGAAGTAGTCATCTGTAATATACTATAAGCACTCCTGGAGCAAAGATATAAAATAGATAAGGATTACCATGGTAAAAAAGAAGTTTCCTTTTTTCTGCTGTACTGCAAATATAGCTCATTGTTGGTTTACAGGCTTGGCTGTTTGCCTTAATGCAATAAATTCCCAGCAAAATCTGCTCTCCTGCCTTTCTACAGGAATCAGTGGGTCGCATTACTGAAAAAAGTCATCACTAGCTGTCCTAGTCACACCTTGTCCTTACCAAGGTAAGCTACCTTGTATCACCAGGGTATCTCCTGCATTTTAGTGATGGGCTGGATTTATGGAATGGAGGTTTTGAGCTTTTGCAGCCTCTGGCCAGATAGATGCCATATAGAAGGTCCAGTCCTTTCATGACAGGTTGAGTGACACGGAGACATCAGTACCTTGTTAATTTTTTCCCTTTGGAGGTGTGGGAGGGAAACCTGAACTCTGTAGCAGCTCAAATGACTTCAGAAATTCATTAGGGCAAGATCTAAGTGTGTGCCAGCCGATCCGTGGTCACAATGTCACTGTATGTGCTCTTAAACTGTGGGACCTGTGGCATGGTGTGTGCTACTTTAGCTGGCACTGGCAGAGTGGCAGATACTCATGAGACATGCTTGAGTGTCCTCCTCACCCCCTGGAGGAAGGGTCCTAAGTGTCTACCTTGGTCTGACTTCCTAGCTGGTGTAACACCACTGAAGCCAAGGGAGCCATACTCCAGGAGGGCATAAGCTGGCACAGATCCACTGAAACAAGTGGAGCCACCATGAATGCTGATATCAGGCTATAATTTGTCTTCTGTCAGCTTTCCCCAGGCTTACCTCAAATTACTGCTCCAGAGAAGAAATGACTCTGTTTTCCAGTCCCTACAGCTATCCAATCTTCGGTTATGGATTTCAGCTGCTTCTTGGAGGAGAGCAGTTCAGCCCCATACGTCTCACAGCAATCATGTACATCAGAAATCCTGCTTAATCCAATAAAGGCCCCTAAGGCAGGGGGGAGAGAAGATGATTGCACTCTGAAAGGTTGTAATTAAAACCTTAATGACAAATACAGCAGGTCGAAGAGGGATGGAGGAAAGCAAGCTTCTGGTAGGATTTTTAGTTTAGAGAATTATCTTAAATTATCTACTGTCAGGGTTTTCATAGCTGTGTGAGCCATCCCATTACTGGTATACACGCCATGCGATAACAGGTATTTAACACAGAATGTAAGTGGCGTCCTATGGAAAATGGTTTATATCAAATAATGGCACATTAGTACAGGAATGCTAAGTACCTTCTCATGCTTTGGCATGCAAATCCTCTTGTCTTTGTTCCAGCCAACACTGAATAAAGTGATATGGCTAAAGTGGTTATGAAAATTTGCATGAATCAGGTATATCAGGTATACAGCTTTGTTTGATCCAATCTCAGAAGGGTCAAGCATTTCTACTGGCTTCATCATCTTGAAAAACTATTTAATCGGCTGAAGGGACTCTCGAAAAAATTTTTGACTGAGACTCAGTCTAGGTTTTCCTATGATCATGTTAACTAAACTCAGGTACTTAAAAATATCACCAGATTCAGAGAATGTAATCCCTGTCCATAAATAGCTTCATGCCTGTTTTGCATAGGAAACAGTTAAAAGGACTAGTTTCTGAAGAGAAAAATGTTCCATTTAATAATTGATTATTTTTTTTTTTTTTACATCAAAAGTACTGGCTAAGATGGTGAGTCACCAGCAACAGCATCAGTGGCTTGCATTTCAAAGAACTGCCATAGAAAAAACATGAAGAGTTAACCTAGTAATAAAAGTTTCACAGCCCATGCAGCTTAAATTATTCACCAGGACACAAAATTGTAACCATAAATTATAATGCTATGAAGGATTGAAGGTTTCTAATGGGCACGACGTAAAAAGAAACACTTTGCAAAACTGAGCCATTGTCAGACTAATTAAATGTCTTTGAAAAGGTTCTAATATCCAACTCTGAATTCCCTCATCTCTGCAGGTGTCTTTGCAAGTTAACATCGGCTGCCAAACCTGGTCAGGCTTGAGCTGATTTTCACGTCTGCTGCTTGTTACTCAAAGCAAGCACTGGGAAACCCTGTTGGGCAGAAGCCACTTTCCCCAGGCAGGAGCAGGAGGCAGAAGCACTGAGTGGCTGGATTCACGTCCAGAAAACCCCTAAGTGACCATCAGCAGTGCAGAGCTCAGTCTCAAGCTGAGGTGAACCTCCATGAAGACAGCTGCTTATTCTGCTGACTGGGAAAAGGACTCATCTCAAGAAAAGAGTAAATTTGTGCAACGGGGCTCTCAGAGGAGTCTGTCCACACCTAGCCTTCTGCCACTCTGGGTTTTACTCCTTACTGGGAGCTGGAAGTGGGTGTTGAGGCAGAAAGAAAGCTTTAGATTGGGAATAATCCTCATGTGGCTGCCTGAGAACAAAATTCCTACCTTTAAGTCACCCAGGAAAGAAACCTTAAGCTTAAGAATATAGGAGCTGAACAGGAAACAGAGAAATTTGGCTGTCGGTTAGAATGAAAAAACAAATAATAGATAAGTTATGGGATATGTATAACAGCTTCCAGCCTTCAAGACTTAGAAAGATTAGGAATATTGTGGGCAAAAAAGAAACAGGTGCTTTCTGCTTAGGAATCTTAGGTCTGAGCTTGTCCCTGAAAATGGAAAATAAGATGGAAAACTGAGCTTAAAAACTCTGAGGAGAAATTAACTATAAAGGCTATGCTTTTTACCATTTTCAGTGTTGAATAATGTCTATTTTTGTGATGCTTGCTATATTGTATTGCTGTATTATAAAGCTTTAACACTTGCACTTGTGATTTTGAATGATCTCCATTTTATGTGAAATAAAGATCTGTTGCTAACGTACATATCTGTGGCAGATGACTGTGACTTCAAAATCTACATAATATCTTGGGAAAGTAATTTAAAGGCCTAGGAGTTCATTTTACCATAAGATTTTGGGTCCTGACTGAGAACTTGGTTCTGGCAATATGGAGACAGTTTTTCCAAGAAGAACTGGTGCTAGCAGAAGCCTTCAGCTGAGAACTTAAGCATCACCTGTGGCAATGAATATTTAACTTTTAAGCATTTATCTCTTAATGGCATTTAAGACCTGAAGGCAGGTGTCTGTGTTCATTGTGTGGTCCTTGGGGAGGGATACATCCTGGAGATGAGGCATGCCATGGAGAACTGATATGCATGTCTGAGCTGCAAACTGTATGCAGTCCAATTGTGGCAGCTGGGTACTAGAGCTAATAAACCCCTTTTCTTCAGCAGAGCCAAAGAGTAGAGATGCAGTACTGTACTAGGATGTTTAGTATGGGCCTGTCTCACATGTCAGGTTAAATCATGAACCTGGGGGAGCCAACCTGGGTCTCAGGAGCATGGGGAGAGTCCCACATGCCAGAAAGGTTGGCACCCTACATGACATGGCACTGAGAACCATCTGGTGGGAGTCTCTATGCTCAGAGGAGTCAGTCTGTTCTGCTGCACTGGGTTACATGCATGACGCGGCCAACGTGGGGAGCTGACACCTCTGTGGCCCTGATGGAAGTCCCTACTAAGTTTTGTATCTATACACCAGAACATGAAATGGATGCAGCTTGTTAGAAACCGATGATAGTGTGATCAAAATTTCCTATGACCCCTGCTCAATCAGGGCTTTGAGATGGAGATATTAATTTTACAAGTTCCACAAAGCAGATAAAAAAGCTTTAAATTAAAAAAAAAAAAACAACCAAAAACCACACAACACCCATAAAACATTCATTAAAATAAAGACTGCATTCTGTTACTCTCTAAACAGAGAAAAGTGCCAAAATAAAAATAAACAGAAATAGAAGGAGCTTATGAACTGACCCTGGCAAGCCCATTCTTTCCCGTCCATCCCGCTTTGGTTTCAGTCATTCAGCAGCTTTACCAATGGCAATGACCTCTGCATAATCTTCTTTTGGCCCCTGTCAGCCTGATGTTGTGATCTGCCGTGGAGAGTTTTTGTCCAGAGAGTTGCAGTTTAAGCAGGTGAAATGCATCTAGGAAAAGCTGCTCTTCAATGAAAATGTTAGACAATCTTAAGTATGTGTGCTTTGTGACTTTTGCACAACAGTTTTAATGCACCACCCCTTTGGAAAGGCCTGAGGACCTTTGCTGTTTCAGAGGCTGGTGAATGTGGCTGTAGGCAGGTGTCCATTCTCCCAGCCAACTAGAGCCAGCCAACACACAAGATAAACTGCTCCTGTCTTAAAAAGAACAATACCATAAATAAATAATCAAACAAAACCTGAGATGGGTTGTAAATCTGTCCATGCAGCATTTTTTGGGTATCTAAGCTTTTTTATGCCACATTGGGAAAGTTTGCTCTTCAAAAACTGCTTCAATTTGAATTTTAGTACCTAATAAACAGCCTGACCCACAGCTCTGTTCTTTAATGAAGCAGATGGAGGCTGTTTGGAGTGTCAGCACTTGGAGATTTGTGACTGTGATATCAAGAATAACACATCCCTCTTATTTGAAAGCACCATTTCTGTGAAAGGGAGTAGGGTGAGCAGCTGAGCCCCATGGTTTGGGAGGATTATGATCTGGGCTAATACTGAAAAGTCCTCTGTGTGGGTGGGTGTGCATGAGGAACCTGAAATAATGTTATTTACATGTTAGAGCAACATGTTGTGTGTTATAGGCATGATGATCTCAGATGAAATAGAGTTAATAATTTGGGTGGATGGTAAAACAGCTCTGGTAATGGGAAAGGTTGTTTACTATGGTGGATGTGTCAGAGGGATGCTGTCTGATGAGTAGTCATCCCAGAGTGGTGTAAGGGGTTGCAGTGGTGGTGCTGAGGAGTTGAGGAAGGACGGAGATCCTGGTGCAAGAGACCAGGAGAATGCAGGTGTGGGCTTCGGTGCGTGATAAGACAACCTGGACAACTGCTTGGGATGTGGTCCTTGGCAATACAAGGCAAAAGCAGTGTAGGGGCAGTTTGTAGGGGCTGTGGGTATTGTTTGGTGTCTGGAGGGCAGTCCATGAGGGCCACAAGCAGCAGTTGGAACAGGACCCATGTGGCAAGGCCACAGAGCCCTGGCAGAGAATGCAGGCTGAATTTGAGGTTGCATGGGGCAGTTGACATGGGTTAATCACCATGGGAGGAGTGAATTGGGATCTTGGGGTCTTGCTCATGGCAGAGAGATGCTGGATCATGGAAGCCACTTAGCAGGATGATGTGAGTCACGCCTGAGGGCTGGGATATTTCCCTGTCAGGGGAAAAAGGGCTGATCTTGATCTGTAAAAGAAAACCTTGTATTTTCTGTTGTATCATTCTCTTATTCAGGAAGGGGGAAGGCAGCAGTACTGAGCTCCATTGCCATTCATCCTGTGTCTGTGTTGAAGACTTTACCATTCTTGCTCCATAAATTCCACAATGGTCTCTAACTCCTTGCCGACAGCCAAAGTTATCTGCTGAATCAAGGCTTCTGCACTGAAACTTCCAGGAAAGCAAAGGATCAAGATAACATCTCTCACCAAAATGACTTGACGATGCTGAGCAGCTGATTGAAAAGGAAAGGTCAAGACAGAGAGCTGTCTAGTCCAGAGCTGGATAGGAAAAAAAGTCCTTTGCCCCCAAAGACTCTCCTCTCCAGGCTTGCTCTTCTGCTGGCCTTGTTCCAATATTTCCTTTTAATATTAATATGGACAATGAAAGCAGGCAGATTAAGAAGGCTTCTTTAATATACTACTACAAGTATTCCCAGAGTGTAGTACAGATAGTATTAGTGTGGTTACTTGCTTTGCAGCTGCTCTTGGAGATTTTGATTTCTTTATACCATGCAAAGTTCAGGTCAGCGCTGCTGAACCAGGTGGCAATGCGGGATGGACTAATGCTGGCATCTACGGCTCCTTCCACTTCTCCAACCCCATAGTCAGAGGGCTGGGTACTGGGGAGCTGTGGGACAGGGCAGAACTAGGAAAAAGGGGAGCAGGAAAATCAGAACAGCTTTAGAGGCAGTAGGGGGTGTCTGGATGTGCTGGCAATCAGGGTATCGTGAAAAGTGGGTCTGGGATGGTAGGAGTGCAGATGAGACCTCAAGTGCTGGGAAGAGGGTGAGAAAGCCCACTTCAGTGCTTAATTTAGTTGATCCACTTCCGACTCCCCCTCCTTTCACAGCAAGCCCATTCCCTTCTTGCAGACTTTCTGCCACAGCCTTCCCATTCAGGTAAAACAAGAAGAAAGATTTTTCTCTTAAAATTCAGCAGAGGTGTCAAGGCTTAGCTCCTGGCAGAATAAAAAGTGCCAGACAGTGGCAGGGCAAACATCTTAAAGAAATCATATTGTTTCTGGAAAAAAAGGTGTTTCTGAAAAATGCTACAGACAGCTCTATATAGAGAGAGCTAAAATATATGCTCAGAAAAGGCACCAAAAATCCCGTGCCACAGCAGTGCAGGCACGTCGCTACATGTTGCTGGACAGAGATAGATGGGCCATTTACACAGCACAGTCCTATTCCTGTTTTCCTGAGCTCATGAGGCTGATGGCTGAGCTTTCAGGGACTCTTCTGACCCTCCTGCTTACTCTGTCTTCCTCCCACCAGGGCTTCAGGGGACCATAACAACCAATATTGGGCAGTTTTCAGGCAGCAACTGTTGTCATGATACTGTGTGCTAATACCCACTCTGTTGCCCATTGAAGCTGGTGCTCAGTCTGCTTCAGCATTGATTGCCTGTTACCAGCAATTTCACTTCTGTGGAGTGCAAAAAGAAAGCACTTGCCCCATACTCCAAGAGATAACTTCTTATCTCCTCTCATCAGAACAAACTGGGCATGGGTTTTCCTGAAGGAAGAGATCTTTGTGTTGCAGTGGGCAGACAGGTGCAGACCTGCGCTCAAAAATATTCCTCATTTGGTTGAGTAAATCTTCTGGATAAAAAAGCAATAGGCCGATTCCTGTCTCCTGATCTCTAATGCAGTCAGGAGACTTTAGCTGATTTATCTTACTTGTGGATCCATTCCAAATTCATTTGTGTGGTTAATCCATAACAAGAAGTATATCCTGATAAAGAAGCTGTATATACCGCTACTGTGTCCTCTTTTGTCTCCAATTACCCAGTTCACAGGGTATAATCCCCCTATATGCTGAGGAGATGGTGTAGGAGATCAACTAATGACCTGACTCCCATTGCTTTTACATGCCAAGAATGTGCATGATTAAGCAAGAACTCCCAAGATTCCTTGCTATAAGCTCTTTCACAATGTTTTAAATGAACCTTCTGCGTCTTGGATGTTGTTTTCAACAAAACTCTGTCTCCTGGCACAGTACTGCAGAGCATTGCCAACCTCCTTGCTCTGTGTGTGGGAAAGCCCTATCCTGAGACACTTTGGATTTCTGGTAGAGATCACACCATCTGGGAGCTGGAGCAATGGGGAGGAGGTTCAGGCTGTATCTACAGATCACTGAACTTATGGAATATATCTAGACATATGTAAGGCTAATGATGAGCAAAACTTACTCTGTTTCTTCAGCATATTTGCTCCTCTGTTACTGAAACCAGATTCCAGCCTCCCAGATTCAGAGGCTTAAATGTGGAGCAAATGAATTTGGTGTAAATGATAACTGAATCTGTCCCCTCCATCATGCTGAGCCCTCACCTTCCCAGGAGTTCAGTTGGAATGAAGGAGAACAGTAAAAACCATTTTACAGCTCTCTTCATTTGAAGGTTGTTTTTACTATTGCACCATTTTTTTAATTATTATTTAAACAAAACAAAATGAAGCCAGTTATATTTTTTTTATGGTGCTTTCTTGCAAGGAAAAGGTTTACAAGAATGGAGTCAGGCTCTGTGCTGGTGGATATCCCCTGCTCAGGGGATAGCCCACTTCTTTCAACCCTCACTTGCCTGTTGGGAAAGCTTCTGGCAAATGGTCTGGTAGTAAATGCTCCCCAGACGAGTGATCCTAGTCTCACTGGTTTGAGTCCATTACTTTAATGGTAGGTATTCATCAGTAATGAACCATGCAGTTAACTTGCTGGAGACAGCCTGGCTAATTGAAGATGAGGCAAGAGCTTCTCTTAATATTATTATTTTTCCTCCATTTGCTTTCAATACCTCTTTGCTCCTCAATGAGGTCTGATATAATTTTTAATCACCTCTGAGAACAATATCTTTATAAAAGCCCTACCTCTTCATCTGAAGGAGTTTGCCCGGAGATGAGTAATGTTGTGTGTTTGGATCTCTGAAGGAAGCTGATGTTGGCAGGAATGGTAAATTCTTGTTACCCCCTGAAACCTTGGAGTAGTAAATTTTTTAAACTATTTCCATTCTGACCAATTTGTCTTACCTTTCTGTCTATTGTACGTATTTCTCCACCTGTTATCTGGATGCCACACAGAGAAGAATGTAAGTGGAAATATTAATATCCCTGTGAAATATTCTTTGTCCTCGCTCTCTCATCACATTTTGGGTATGGGTATTTCTTCCTCCCTTCATTACCTTGTCTTTCATGTTTCTCTGCACAAGGTTGTAAGTCTTTCACAGGCTATAAGTCTTTAGGTAGATAATGTTGAGAACAGACTATAGAAAAAAGCTGAGCCCAGACCTTTTCATTGAGCTTAGTCCCTCCCACAGGATCAGCATAGATGTCACAGTAGTTAGTGCATTAGGAATATAGGAATGTGTGAACTGAGCAAATGGCACTCAGCTGTTGCTATAATGGCACTACTATTTATTTCACAGTATTATGATAAAATGTTCCGAAACATTCAGAAAACTTTTCTTGGGGAAGAAATTAGTAATTGAGAGGTATATATTATGTGGAGATTTGCAAACTGCTTCCATTTTACAGAGTTTTGGTTTTGTTATTTTTAGTGCACTGCATTTTTTTTAGAATACACTCTAGAAATTCTTTGTGCTGCATTTACCAAAAATAAAATTTAAAATTTTAGCAAGGATTATGAAAGAACCAAGAAATGAAAATTGTTGGTCATCATTTCAGCAACGATTCTGAGAGTATGCTCAAGAATGTCATTCAACACTTCATAAGAAGTAGATGCTGAAAAACTTTTTCCTTTGCAGAAATTCTAATTACTTCTGCTATACATTTAAGAACTGGCTTGGATTAAAAAGCAGATCGACTTGTCCTCCCACCTCAAGCCCAAGAAAGCTTACATAAGTTCAGAAAACAGTTTGAAAAAAAAAATTTTTTTTTAATCACCTTTTGTCCTTTTTTAGCTTTTGCTTTTCTGCCCAGAAGGACCCTGGTTCTGTATCTTACAATTTCCAGCCTCACCCAAGATGCCACAAATCTCAAGATGAATTTTATCCTCAGAAGACCTGTAGCTCATGCCTTGGTTTTTCAAGTGCTATAACTTCACAGCTGCCTGGAGGACTTAGGTAGTCCCTTCCCATTGAAAATTAATGGCAGCTGAGTCTTCAGGTCCCTTAAGTGGATTTGAAACTTGCAGCCAAGAGACGTAGAGAAGCATCCTATTTTGAATATGAGGCTGAAGCTGCTTTTGCCTCACCACCGCTGCCATGACCCCACCACATGCTGCAGCATGAAAGTCCTGCTGATCTCCTCACCTTTTTGTTTTTCCTTTTCTGTTCTCTTCTGTCTACATTATACTAAGGGACCAATGCAGAGAAATAAAGCTTTTTGCAGACCTCTTGCAGACTGCAGGGAAGTTTCTATGGAGACGTGAGAGGATGCAGTGGATTTCTGCCGCCAGCAGCTAGAGAGGACTGGGCTTGCTGGCAGGACTCACATCTTACTGGTCATGCTCACAGGTGGCAACCAGCAATGCCACATGGCTGAACAGTGGCTCTATGTCCTGCTTTCTTAATCAGCTCACCCTTTTGTTGTCTGGCGCGCCCCCATCCTGTAATTCTGGAGTCAGTTGGAACTCCGCAGGAGCTGGGGGTGGTTATTAACACACAGGGGTCACAGCACCTCCAAAAACATCATTAAAGTTCAGAGGTAACAAACAGCACACAAAAGAGCTTGGCTAATATCCAGGGATACAAGATGGTTCAGTCATAAATGCATATTTGGACAATTCAGCATCTTCTAGGGAAAACAATTTTCCTCTTTGTCAAGAACTGCTGCTCTGATGGAGCTGGGGAAGTCAGACTGCCAGTGGCTATGTGGCTCTGCCCATCAGTCTCTGCATGAGCCTCACAGCTCCGCCAGGTACCCAGGTACATAATGAGGAGTCAGAACACAATATTTTTATAACAATTGTGCTTGGTTTCTCTCCAAATGAACTTTTTCAAGAAAATGTCCCCCTTATGAAACATACTACATCATTGAATTTTCATGTGGTTTTGGTGCAATGCTTTTGGGGAAAAACAGGAAAACAAATAGCTCAGTGGGCAAGAGAAAACAGATTTTTTTTTTTTTTTTTTTTCCTGCAGGAGGGCAGTTGCAAGCTTAAAATGCCTCCTCAGAATCACAGCAAAGTCCCTCAATCTCACTGCACTGATACTAGCATGGTGTTGGGCATGTGGGGAACCCGTGCAGAAACCATGCACAGACCCAAGGGTTCTTTCTGAGACATGCTCCCGGCTGAGAGCTGTTCTGGGATTCCTGAGTGAAGAGCACTGTGTTTTGACAGCTCACACTTTTCCACTGTTGGTTGTGACCAGCTCAGGTAGGGAGTGCAACAGTAACATGGCTGGTCCCTGGAACATTATCCTGCAAAAACCAGCCATGGCTGGGTGCTTTTTGTGATCTGCTGATCTTTTGGCACAGAATATGAGTTGAAAGAAGTCACTTCACTGTCCAGATGCAAATTAATCCACGGAGGTTGTGTAGGGCAGGGAAGAAATTATACATGTACCATGAATCTCTCAGACTGAGAGTGGTGGTGTGTCTGTCAACTCCTGCTCTTGCAGATCTGTACCCACAGCAGTGAGCCTGCTATGTTGCAGGCTGGTTTCTTTTTGCGTAATGCAACAGGAGGTTGTGCAGTAGTGTGAGACAGGATTGCACAAGCTCGAGCCAGCTTTGCATATGGGATGTCTCTAAGGTGTCCCTTGCCCATCGCACAACAGCGAGGCAACACCTGCTGAGTCCCTCTCATCTCAGTGTTTGCATGTCTTCGTATTTCTGCTCAGCTCTTTCATTTTGCAATAAAAGGGCAATGCCTTCCTTTTATTTAGCACTTACATGATCGATATTAAAAAACCCCACAAGCCAACATACAACAACCAACCCCCAGATCAGTTATACAGAACTCTTCTACTTTCAGCAGTAGATACAGAAATGCTTCTCATTGCGATGGGCTTGGTGTGAGTGCTCATTTGGTAGGAAGTGGTTGGGCCACTTGGTAAACTGCAGACCTCAGGCAATACACAGGAGACAGAATAGGTCTTAATAGGATGGGTTTGGATGCACCTAACAATTATTATTATCAATAACTACCCACATGTTTGACTGATTCTGCAGTGGTGAAATATCTTCGGCTTAAATGGGGATACCCTGATTTTTAACTACTGGGTTAAGTCCAGTGTGCTCATCTAGATCTTGTGATTGGATGCCTTTTTCAGATCTCAAGCAGCTGAAATCACATTATTGCCCAATTTCCTCACCTTTCAGTTTGAGAAAGAAATTAAGCTATGCGGTGCTGATATAAGCTTGGAAACACCAAATCCTAAAATTTGCAGCTGTGAAAGAGAAATAAAAAGAATGCCCAAATGCTGGGGTTTGGAGGGATTTTTTTTTTTTTTTTTTGTGATTATGAACTAGCCTACCCTGTGATTTGTAGTTAAATATATTTCTTTACTCATAAATATACCCTTGACTCATGTCATAAGCGTTAACCTTGGAACTAAAAGTTTGTAACTCAATTTTGGTCTACTCTTCTTTGCCTAGGTGCACCGCATGACTGTTTAGAGAAGCCAAAGAAATAGTCTATGGAATTTAGCTGAGACTGCAGACAAAGTGATGAAGCATCCTGGAATCTGGCTGAGAAACACTGACTAAAATGGATGTCACAGTTTCTATGTAGCCATCTGCCATCCATCCCTGTTCTACACAGTAAACCTTCCATCTAAAATTGGTGGCAGGAGCAATGTTTCCAATGAGAAGCAGAGTCTGGCACTTTCTCCCCTGGTTGGGTCAAAAGTCTGCTTGGAGCCAGACTCTTAAGTCTGTTGTATTCATGAAGAGAAGGGAAAGATGTTTAGAAGTGGATGCTACTTTGTTTTGTATTCACCACTTAAACAGAGTATTTCCATGTGTAGCTAAACATGGGAGCCAGGTTGTAAAATACAATGGGAATTAAATAAGTAGTCAGGACTTTGGTTTTGTATTACCACAGAAGATGACATCTCTAGCAAGACAGAAGGTGCAACCTAATACCATACCAGTGCCTCTGCTCAGTGACTTGGCAAAAAACAGGTACTTAGCAAGTCAGCCGATCAGGAGAAAAGAGCTGGGGCTTTTTTTCAGGGATACATTGCACATGTGAAATTTGATGATGCTTCAAACTAAAGTGAGGACAGCAGATATCCTATCCATTATGTTATTTATGTTATTTCCTTTTTTTTGTTTGTTTGTTTTTTTTTGTTTTGTTTTCGTTTTGTTTTGTTTTTTTTTTTTTTTTTTTGGTTTTTTTTTTTTTTTTTGGTTTTTTTTTTTTTTTTTGGTTTTTTTTTTTTTTTTTGGTTTTTTTTTTTTTTTTTGGTTTTTTTTTTTTTTTTTGGTTTTTTTTTTTTTTTTTGGTGTTGTTGTTTTGTTTTGATTTGGATTTTTTTTGGTGCGTGTGTGAAGGTAGCATATTCTCTTACGCAGTACCTAATTATTACTCATGTTGTATGTGACTTTCAAACTTTTGATAGTTCCTTGATGGCTCCTTGTAGCCATCAAAATCTAACCAGGGTAAATCAATATTTGCTTTTATATTTTCTGTTGCAAGAAAAGTATTCCAAAACAATATACAAATTATGTCTCTTTATTGATTTGTTTGCCCAAGTCTTTTGAACTGCCAAGGTGTTAAGTCATTCTTTTATTTTAAAGGTACTCATTTCCAAATTCAGTAAAACCAGAATACATTCCCACTGGGATCTCCTATTGAAATCTATGTATTCGGTACCATTGTTCTGTGCTTTTCTTATCAAACTGATTTTATTCTAGGTAGAAGAAGAAAGCAAGCAAATGATCCTAATTGCTAAGAACATTAACAAACATCAAGAGAGAGCTTCTTACTTAAGTTACCAGGGCAAAATAGGCAATTTTATTCACAGAATGATAGAAACAAGAAATGGAAAAGGTCAGTAAGGATATCTTCTCTCTTTACCCTCATGATCAAGGCTCAGCAACTACCAAAAAACATTTCCGGCAAATTTTCAACAGACTAACAATATCTGTGTAGCAGTGGGTAAAACTCACCCTTAGGCAGGGATTCAGCGTATAGCCTATGACCTAGCCTATGACCTCCTGCTTACATCATTTAAGCTCAGGGGGATGAGATATTCATTCTATAATCTTAATGTTTTCTCTGTTTGTTTATAGTATATCCAGAAGCATTCTTTTTAATGATATGGAAGCAATCCCATCTGGAAATATTTGCTTAGGAATGCTCTCTCTCAGGCAAATCACAGAGCCTGAAAAGCAAATAATCATCTTGCCTCTGCCTCATTAGTCTGTAAGGTGAAGGCTACTGTGTGTCACCCTGACTCAAGCAGAAAATCCAGAGCTTTCCTAGGTATTTACCTCAGTGACTGCGCTCCATTGTCTAGAGAGGCAAGCACACCTGAGTATCCATTGATGAGCTCAATGGATACTTGAGTGAGTTAAACTGCCCATAAAATTAATATATATATATAAATCTGAGTTCTCTTTCCATTCATCTACAGCTAAAATTCAACTCTTCCCATTCAGCCAAAAGGCTGGGTAATAGCAACTCCTGGATTCATGAGAATCATACAGGATCCATGCTGGCTTTGAACAGCAATCCCTATATCCATTTGGCATGGGTCAGAAAAGAGCAAAATACTTTCCATTTCCATTTTATAATGAAGTTTGCATTCAAGCAATGCATGATGGGATTAATCAAGATGTTTGGAATTATCTCAGTTCTTTGCAAATCTAATGCGTATTTCATAAGCATGAAGAATGACACCTACCTCTCATTCATAAACACTTTCTTCTTTGCTTCCAGGAGTTTAAAACCAGCCAATGCCTTTCACCTGGGATTTGATTTGCTTACATTTATAAAGTATTGAATTTGCAACTACTGTACCTTTTCATAAGTCTCCTAACAATGCCTATTAGCTGAAACTGCATAAAAATCGAACTCATTATTTTCAAAGTAGCATCAAGGAAGAAAGCTTTCTCCCATGAACATAGAGTAACCTCTTTTAAGGGTCTGCCCCCTGCTTCTGTAACTATTTTTGTGTAGCCCTATCACCTCCTTAAATACCATTAGTTGGGCTGGCAGGTATATTGCCCTGCTGGCACAGGCAAAAGTACAAAAGCACAAGAATAGCTGTCCGAACACTAACCAAAGGACCATCAAGACCCACATCTTGGCTGTGGCAGAAATCAATAAAGTGGGTGCTCAGAAAAAAAGTGGGAGGGGACAGGAAAGGACAAGCGTAAAATCTTTAGGTTAGACTTTCATCTCTTGTGCTGCAGATCAAGAACACCTGGAGCATTAAACTTAATAGCTGATTGGGGTATCAACCGTCTGCATATTTGTTTACCCTTTTTCCATCCCTTTCATAGCTTCAACTTCCACAAGTGTTTTGTGGCAATGAGTTCCACGGTTGCATCACACACTTTGAGAGAAATATCCTTTTTTTCTGTATTAAACCTGTTTTAAGCTATCTGTAAGTAATGTTTTAAGGCATAATTGTAAGTAACACCAGGCTTTCTCACAATCTCAGACCACATAGTCATACCTTCCAGATTATTTTGGTAGCTCAATATAACTTTGATTTTGATTTCTACCTGTTTAAATTCTATCTTAAAACCAAAAACAAACAAACACCTCCCCCCCCCCAAAAAAAAAAAAAAACCCCAAACCAAAAAAACCCCAAAGAAACAACACACCAAAACAAACAGGTTTGTATTAGCAATCTGGCAGAAGGTTAAAGGAAATAAAAGACTTCTTTTTCTTAGGGATCATGAGTAGTATTCAGCTGATGGGACTAAATCTTTGATATCACATACAGAAGTTCAAAGGTGTGTAAAAAAAATCTAATTTTGGGTAAGCCTAGGAGATTTTTGCCTTTTCTAAATTAACATTTCCTATTCTGCTGAAAAAAGAGCAAAAATTACTGAAAGTAATGGCTTGTATGTACTAAGGCTCTGATCTGCACTCTAAGAACTGCTACTAATGTGATTTGGTTCCCAAGTAAAGCAACAGAAGCTTGTACCATTTTATGTGCATATTTTAAAACTGTGGCATCACCCACAGCACAATGTTTTTCATTAAGACTGCATGAAAAGTTTTTTAAAAAAAAGGCAATAAATTTATGGAATTCCTTCAAAAGCTGAGCTTAATTTCACCTTGTGTGACAAAAAAGTTTAGTCTTTTTGAAACTCACTGTAACTTGCTTGCCAGTCTCTGGTGCTTTCACCTGTCAGGAGAGTCCTAAATATAGTGTCTTGCTAATCAAGAGGATTTGCCGCAGCAGAATTTCAGGATTGCTCACTTCAGGTTTAACCAGCAGCCTGGGGCTACTCATGTTCCAGGATACATTTGAAAAACATCACCTTGTCTTTCTCAAGGCCCTTCTTTCTCCTGACCTTGTTGTTTTACCAGTGAGAAGTCTTTCCCACAGTAAGCTTATGCTTTTCCCAGAATCTGAAATATCCCCCAAGTACTGCTGTCACTGTTCCCTATCTGTCACTTCTTTTATCCTCTTTTCCTATTTTTCTTTCTCCCCTTTCCTCACCTTCTCTCCTGCTCTTTCTATAATGCAAGTCTACCTTCTGCTCCAATTCCTAATTCTTACACTTTAGGAGCACTCTAATTTGATGGCAAGTGTGATGCTGCAGGGAAGAAAAGCCATGGAGCAGCCAGTGTTCTGTTCAATGAGGACCTGATGGAGGCTAAAGTGCCATGATGGGCCTAAGATTTCACAAGAATCCCTGTTTTTCCTATGAAGCTCACATTGACACCCTCTTCTGGTGAAGTGAGTATGTAATTTAGGAGATGAAAAATACACTGAGGAACAAATATTTTTCACCTTCTTTGTGGAAACTACTGGTTGGAGCTAGAGTTTCATTTTGCCTAGCTTCAGTGAGTAACTCACTCTATGGTGGAGGTCACTCTAGGCTACAGTCACCAGAGGAAGATGAGCACCTTCAGGGAATGACTCATCCCACTCCAACCCTAGGTAAACTCCCCTTTGGAAATGCCACCATCTGCCTACCATCTTGGCAATACAGGGACTGTGACAGAAAAATGTCACCCTGCATATCTCATACTTTGGTGGTTAAAGTGAGATGAAGGCCACTCAGAACCCATCCTAGGATCCTCAAAAGCAAAGATGGAGCAGTAAAGTTCTTAGGTAAAGGGGGTGGTTTCCCAGAGAGAAAATTCTTTCTGCATATTTCTGCTCCCATCAGCACGGTACTAGGATCAGACAGTGGTGGTGGTAGCTCCTGGATCTTTTCCATGTGAGGTCAGTAAATCACCTGTCTGTTTCTTGAAAGTTGAGTGGCATTTATTCTATAATTGATTTCTGGGGCTCTGTTAGCTCATCCTGGCCTATACTGTTCTCCTCACCTCAGCCATGCTGTGTTGCAAGGAAAGACATTGCCATGCTCCCTCCAGGAGGGACATGTCTATTAGTTATAAACAGGAACTGTCAGATGTATCTGGTGACTAGGAGGGGGCCTGTTGGGAAGTGATCCCATTTGAATTTGTAGTCTTGGGCTATGGGCCCAAGGAGGGTCAGATCAGCCTGGCAGTGTTCTCAAAGCAGCCTCTCAGCCCAGAAAAACTGAGCTACATTTGGAGTGGCTATCCCACCACACATCTACATACTCTTTCAAGCCTGGGTTGAATTATCGCTGGGTCCAAGTGGTTCATGCTGACCTGGCATAATTCTCAGAAGTTTCTGGACTGATCTGCTTCGAGTGTTTTGCTTTGCTGGAGAGATGCTTGCAAACTTAGTGTCTGCCTGTAACTTGGCAACAGTCCGACTGCCCACCCACACACTACCTGCTGGCCTCTGCATCCCTCAGTCACAGCGCATCTTTAGACACAAGGACAGTGTCTACTTGCTACGTATATAATTAGTAATTCTCTAAAGGCTCAACAGCTTGAGTATTTAGAAAAAGGAGATAATTTTGAGAATGGTAGAACCGAGTTCATGTAGTCTTGTGCTCCTTCCCTAACGATAGTTAGCAGTGCCCACATAACACAAGAAAGTCAGAAGTAATGCTTCCTCTTCAGGGTCTGCATAGCGTCTGGCACTTTTGATAGCAGTAGGGTAGAGTAATGGTTGGCAAACTTCACCCTGTTTGCAAGATCATCTGTGTAATATCCTTACCAATTTCTCAAAATTGGTGGCACAGTGCTCACTGCATCCTGCCACTGGAGGCAAGCACGCACCTCCTTCATTCTCTGCCTTTGTGAGTAATTCAGTTTATAATCTGCATCTCAGTGAGCAGCCTCTCTGGAAGTTAATTAAAAGACAAACTGCAGCACAGATCATTAGTTTGCACATGGACCAAGAATGAAAAATCACTGTGGCCCTGCAAAATTAGGAACAGATGCCCAAACAAATCTCTAAGCAGTCCTAACTAGCATGCCCTGGCAACAGATCTTGTCTGTTAGAGGTCACTACTGCACCACAACTCAGGCAATACCAACAGTGCTGGCTCTCCATGATTTCTCATTGTGCAATGTTACTGGTCCAATAAAAAAAGTAAATATGATTGCTAAGACCATACAGCAGGTAGCAAAATGTCATTCCAGACATTTAATCTGCAGTAAAGTTTTCACCTTCTTTCTAGATCAAAGCAAAAGGAATGAGGAATATAGCTGTCAGAAGTGACAGGGAAAAGTGACCAACAGCCTCCTGCTAGTAGAAGTTTCCATCTGCACAAGAGATACATAAAAATTCCCATACATCCAGCTGGCCAAGAGTGGCAGCCCTCAGTCTTTTAATTGCTCCACTGAACACCTTCATGTTTTTGCGCTCTGCTCCCGACATGTGTGAGAAGACATAACCCTCCACAGCTATCCTGTTTCTCAGCTCTCTATCACAGCACTCCTGCAAGCTTCCCTTGCTCTGAAACACAGGAAAAAATTGAAATCCAGAGAGGTTTCCTGAGTCTTGCTGCTACCTGTAGCACTTCATGTTCTAGTCCACTTCTCTCTCTTCTTCTCTTTCATTTCTCTTTCTTGTCTTGCGTTGGTTTTGGAAAGGCTTTAGACCAGGGACTGCATTTTTGGTCTATGTGTACAGCCATTACACATCTTAGTACTGGAATCTAGTCTGGGAAAGCACATGCATCTTGCCTGTAAACCTGTAAAAACACAGGGGTGAGCCACAGGGAATTTATAGGCAGAAGTGGTCTCGCAGTGCCTTTTCATCCAGTCAGGGGACAATAAACAGGGCATCAGGCCCTGTTTATTCAGGGGTAATAGGTGAGGTTGCTATGAGAAACTTAACAGAAATCTTTGGAGAGGCAGAGACATTGCCTTGCTATGAACACTGCTTCCTCAGCTAAAATCTGATCCTGGAGAGAGGAGCAGGGAAGAAAAGAAAACTTTGAACAGCTTGAATAAGTAAGTCAATAAATGACTGCTTTCTGTTGCCTAAGAAATACTTCAAGGAACAGCCTAGCTGAGCATCTACTAAATCACAAAGAAGAAGAAGTAGAGAAGCATTTTGGTTGCTTCATGTCACAAGGGAAAATGACAGCTGTGTGGAAAGAGATAATACAGAAAGATTAGGTTGAGTTGGGATGGGGAATGTGAATTAAAGCGCTTCCTGAAAGCAATGTCAGAAAAGCAGGAGAAAAAGGAATAAGCTTTGAATTATACTGTCATAAAGCTATAGTAACATAGCCATGAGGCAGAATAGCAGAATTTTGTCTGCTTGTGTGGGCAAAACCAAGCCAAGTCTCCAGCCAAGAAGAGATCAGTAGGAGTGAGTTAAGACTAGTCAAAATGTTTTTTTTCTCACCTTTCCCATCCAGAACTTTCCTGCCGTTAGTCTTGCATACAAAAGGAAAAAAAAACACCAAAAACAAAAAACCAAACCAAACCAAAAAAAACCAAACCAAACCAAAACAAAAGCAAACAACCTGAAAAGGACCGGCAAGGAGCTCTTGAGGACTTTGGAAGCCGGCAAAGGCTCCTGCTCGGTGCCCAACCCCGGCCGCTTGCGGGCGGGGTGCGGAGGGGCGCGGGCGGAGGCAGCACCATCGGCGGCAAATTTAAACGAGCCGCAACCACGGTGACGGTCCCGTTGCTGAGGGGAGCAGCTGCAGCGGGGGCAGGAGGCGCTGCGGGGAGGGGGCGCGGCACAAAACCCGCAAAAGGGCCGGCAAGGAGCTCTTTTTGAGGGCTCTGGGAGCCGGCAAAGGCGCCCGCTCGGTGCCGACCCCCGGGCGGGCAGCTGGTGGGCGGGGCGCGGAGCCCGCGTGGGCGGAGCCACCGCCCCCCCCGCCTATAAAAGCGCCTCTCGGGGGGCACCTGGAGACGCGGAGCATCGGCGGATGCGGGGGAAGCAGGGGCTCTGTTGGCTTGACAGGTGAGGCCTCCTGGTGGTCGTTAACCCCTTCGATAGAAGCTTAGTCATGGTATCAACCCGCAGGAAGGCTGTGCGTGCATCCTGAACTGGCACGGAGGTGGGAACCCAGACAGAGCTTCCACAGAAACATGTGGCTCTCCAGGTGATGGGCTGCAGTGAGTGCCAGGACCTTTTGCTAGTTACAGATGGTAGCTGTGAGACCTGCTGCATAAGATGTGAGCAGGTCAACAGTCTGCTCAGTGTGGTTGCAGGCCTGAAAGGGAAAGTTGAAGGCTGAGGAGCAGTAGGGAGAAAAGCAGCAAGGGTCTAGGAGCCCCTGCAGGCAGCCCTGGGCAGGCTGAAGACAAAAGTGTGAAAGAAAGGGCAGGTAAAAGTGTGATAGAAAAGAGTGAGTGGAAGCAGGTTTGTAGTTGGGGCAGCAGATGACCTCCCATCTTACCCATCTCATCCTATAAAGTACCTCTTAGTAACAGATATGAATCTCTGATTGAAGGTGACCCCTCTGGAGAAGAAGCAGACAAGGAGTACCCTGTTACACAGGTGCCTCCTCAGTCAAAAAAGCATACACTTCGGATCAATACCACACCCAATAAAAAAACCCTGAAGGGTTGTAGTTGTTGGGGACCCCTTTCTGAGGGGGTCAGAGGGCCTGATATGCTGGGCTGACCCTCCTCAGAGGGAGGTCTGTTGTCTTCCTGGAGCCCAGGTGAAGGATGTCACCAGAAAACTTCCTGGATTAGTAAAGTCCTCAGATTATCCACTGTTGATATTCCACGTAGGTACAGAGGAGACAGGAACTTGAAGCCCAAAGGCAATAAAGAGAGTTCAGGGAGTTGGGAGGCTTGATAAAGGACTATGGGGTGCAGGTAATCTTTTTGTTGCTCCCTCCAGTGGCAGGCGATGATGTGGGGAGGAGTACATTAATAGAATTGGTTAATAAGTGTCTACGGGACTGGTGAGTTTGACAGTGGGTTGGTCTATATGGCACTGCACCTCTTCGCAGGGAATGGATGATGCCTTCTTCAAAAGGGGAAGACAGTTCTAGCATAGAAGATTGCAGGGTTGATTCACAGGTCTAGATGTGAAGTGAAACTAGATGTGAAGGGGGAGGATAATGTCAGGCCTCCCTCTGAGTCTCTGGAGGTAAAAGGAACTGAGGAGCCACAACAAAACACTGCATACGTAGGTCACATGAAAAGCAACATGAAGGAAATGGAGCCATTCCAGCTAAGCAGTCAGCCCCATTGGGCGCTCAGCTGAAGTGCCTTTACACAAATGCACTCAGCATGGGGAGCAAGCAAGTGGAGTTAGAGATGCATGCACTCCTCCAGAGCTATGATCTAATTCACATTAATGAGACATGGTGGAATGGCTCTTATGACTGGAGTGTTGGAATGGAGGATACAGACCCTTCTGGAAGGATGGGGAGGGGGAGTTGCCCTCTGTCAAAGACTGGCTGGAGTGTCTGGAGCTCCACCTGGGAATGGAAGAAGACCTGATGGAGAGCTTATGGGTTAGGATTAAAGGGAGCACAGGGATAGGGGATGTTACAGTGGGGGTCTGCTACAAACCACCTGGTCAGAGCAATGAGGAAGATGTGACCCTCTATAGACAGATAGGAGCAGCATCGCACTCGCACACTCTGGTCCTCATGGGGGACTTCAACCACCC
>VZRU01016789.1:96772-116146 GCA_013398155.1 Pedionomus torquatus | reverse complement strand
GACAAGGGGTAATGGTTTTAAACTGGAAGAGGGGAGATTTAGATTAGAGGTTAGGAAAAAATTCTTTGCTGTGAGGGTGGGGAGGCACTGGAACAGGTTGCCCAGAGAAGTTGTGGATTCCCCATCCCTGGAGGTGTTTAAGGCCAGGCTTGATGGGTCTTTGAGGGACCTGCTCTAGTGGGAGGTGTCGCTGCCCATGTCAGGGGGGTTGGAACTCAATGATCTTCAAGGTCCCTTCCAACTCTAACCATTCTATGATTCCAATATTCTAGAGTTGACAGATCTGATACAGGTCATTAAGTCTTACATAAGGAATCTATTGCTGGGTAAGCAGTTTTAACTACAGAATCCATGATCAGGAGATCTTGAGCTCCACAGCAGTGCTCCCAAGTGTGCTAAGGAATAGATTTGATTCAAACAGCCTTGCCTCTGTTCTAGGGCACCAGAGCCTTTCCCATGGCTCTCAGTTGATGTCAGGGCAGCCGCTGGGAAGCACTGAGATCCACAGGTTCGTCCACCTGTCACACTTTCTGACTTTCCACAAACATACAAGCTACACCTTAAACAGATTGGTGGGGGGTGGGGGGTTTGTTGTTTTTATTTGGCTGGTTAAGCATTTTTAGACCTCATCTGTAACCTGCGAGTGTTGTGAGAAAGGAAAGATAGTCAAGCTTTAGAAGACTGTGGCAGGAGTCAAGCATCCTAACTGAACTATGAAGTTTAGCTTTGCTACTGCTTGATTCTCTATGCTTTGTGCTTATCATATTTTTCTTTACACCTTCAAAGCTAGCTATCTTTCCTTCCATATGCAGAAAAATTGTAATTATTCTCTTTGGGAGAAGACACAGATGGGATCTCAACATTTTCTTTGGGAGCTTTGGTACTCCTTTGACTCAGCAAACCAGATTTCACTTCTATTTAAACTGCTTTAAATCTATTTTTCAAGCTGTATAAATTAGAGTGAGTTGACTATGTCTGCATCCAGAAGCTACATAATTGCTTTTATGTTCAGCACAAACATCTCAAAAAGCAAGATTCTGAAGGAGAAGTTTCTTTGACAAATTCTTCTTACACCATCAAGAACTTGTAAAAGGAACTGCTTTCAAGGTGGTGAATATTTCTAGAAAAAATAGCTCCAAAGTTTTTGGGGGTCTTAGAGTGATACCTGGTTTTCTTTTATCTACTCCCCAGCCACAAGCTATTACCAGACCCTTCAAACTTCTGCATGTTTTGTCCCCAAGTGGTACAAGAGTAATTTTTGATGGGGGATGATGGAGGGTGTTTTGTTTTTTAATATCCTGTACCTTTATACAAATCAGGCTTCCTAGTTACCTCTTTTTTTATAAATATCTCCTCATTATTTTTTCATCCCACATATACTTTGCATATTATGCTTTATAGTTGCATTTGATAAGATTGCAAGAAAGATGGTATTTTCTGCTGTGGAGGTAGTTTATCTCCCTTGCTAGTTGTCATGGCATTTTTAAAAGTCCTAACAAAGCATTTGGCTTCCCTGTGACATCTCAGAGAGCTGGCATAATACAAAGCAGGTTACATTTCATTAACATGTTAAAATATTGCTGAATTTTATGGGTATAAACCCTAGCATGTTACCAGATATTCTGTGTAGGAAGCAAAAACAAAGCTTCATGGCACCACTAGTATTAACCTAGGATGAGTATATATTTTCTGGTCTTTTTGGCTAGGTTTCTATGTCTCATCTGGAGCCTTTGAGCATAAAGGCTGCATCCTGATAAGCAGAATAAGCCCTGGATTGTTCAAACACACAAAGTTTAGTTAGGGGATGGTTACTCAATTGTCATCCCAGAGCAAGCCTCCCAGGAACCTCTGAAAACTCTAATCCTTGTTAGCATCTCATTATCCAGCATCTTGCTTTTATCCATTTTGCTTAGCCATGGCTTTAATACAAAACATGACAGAAGGCACTTTGGAAGGGCTATTTAAAGCTTGCTGGGGACATACATCCAGGCACTGAGTCAGATCCTCAGCTGGTATGCTGTGCCTCCATCAGCATTGGCAGGAGCAAACTCATTTGCTCACAGCAAAGACACTGGTCCTGCAAATGCTGTAGCAAATCTAGTCACAATTTCTGCTGGTCACTTAAAATTCTGTGGCTTTGCTGTTTCTTTTTTTGGTCTTGTCAAGCAACCCCTTGCTCTTCTGAGTCGCCTCCTTCAGCAGTCTCCCTCTTTCTCATTTATTGACTCCATTTGCTTGTACTCATTTTCTTTTTTATACCCCTTGTCTAAGGAGCATACGTTAACATACTGTCCAAGCTGCTTTCTTTGCTATCTGCCCAATTACATGTGCTCAGTCTTTTGGGATTTATGGCATTTTGTGTGTTTATAATGGCAAATGCCAAGTGACCCCTTTCATTTATTGCTATGAAAACATCATTGTTTTAAATTTCTCTCCTGAACTGGCTCCACATTTTCAACTCATTCCTTGTTTCTGTGCTTGATAGCTGTGTTCTTAGCCTTACTCAGGCCAAGGTCTGCTTTTGCAAGCTGTTCCTTTTGTGGATTATGTATGAATAGGACTCAGACATGTATCTGCCCTATTGAGGTGTCTCTAAACTGTTCAGCATTGGAAACACGCTCTCATTTCCCTATAGCAAAGCCAAAGAAGAACATCCCTGAAATACTTTTTTTCCCCCCCTCCCTCCTAATTAAAAGGAAACATTATCAGCTGTTGTAAATCACCATTGCTGAAGATAGTGGGGCCATACTGATTTATGGTCATTGGGAATTTGGCACAGCCCAAGCTTAGAAGTTTCTTGTTCAAATGCTCTTTCACTGTAACTGTCTCTAGCTGTGCCTTTCTTGATGACAGAAAATTTGGACCTTCTATTACTCTGACAACAGAACAGCATTGTCTTTATTCTGTGCTCTGTGTCTAGTGTCATCATTTAGCTCAGTAGAAAATATCACTGTCAAATACTCTCACACTTCAGTCTCACAGCTTTTTATGTTGACTTCGCAATGGCATAACTCATCTTACAAATTACAAGGTTACGGAAAATAAGGTGTCCAAGGCCAGAGTCTCCTCGACTCATCCTCCTTGCTGTGCACTCATGGTGCAACTACTGTTTGGCTGTCCCAAGAAGATGTTTTTCTCCATGTGTACATAAAGTTCACACTGGGCAGAATCAGTCTAATCTTGGTACTGTGTGCACTGGTGAGCCACAAAGACTCACATTTGCAGTCAATCACTAATTTTTACTGCCTTCAAAACATGAAAAGTCCTTCTAGTTCCTGATTCCAGGGACACCTTGGCTGAGTCCTGTCTCTGTACTTGGGCATATGCATGGTTCAATCCAGGGCACACATGGTCTGATAAAGTAAGCATTTTCATAGAATCATAGAATGGTTAGTGTTGGAAGGGAACCTCAAAGATCGAGTTCCAACCTCCCTGCAATGGGCAGAGACTACCCCATCAATCAGATCTCTCAGGAGTCCAAAAGCTGGTCTCCTGAAGTCCAGGGTAGCAATCTTGCTGCCCACCTTCCTCACTGCCTTAAGAATATTGAATTCTATCATCTCATGGTCACTGCAACTGACGCTACCCTTCAACTTGACATCGCTCACCAGCCCTTCCTTGTTGGTAAGAACAAGATCCAGCATGGCACCTTTCCTTGTTGGTTCCTCAACCATTCGAAGGAGGAAGTTGTCATCAACACATTCCAAGAATTCCCTGGATTTCTTGTGCCCTGCTGTTTTGTCCTTCCAACAGATATGGGGGTGGCTCAAGTCCTCAATGAGGACCAGGGTATGCGAGCGTAATGCTGCTCCTATCTGTCTATAAAGGCTGTCATCTTCCTCTTTGCTCTGATCAGGTGGTCTGTAGCAGACCCCCACTGTAACATCACCTGCCCCTGTGCTCCCTTTAATCCTAACTCATAAGCTCTCTGTCAGGTCTTCTTCCAGAAGAAGAAGATGGAGCCTGTTCCCAGGTGGTGCTCCACACACTCCAGCTGGTCTTTGACATAGAGGGCAACACCCCCTCCCTGCCTGCCCTTCCTGAAGAGTCTGTAGCCCTCTATTCCAACACTCCATAAGAGTCATAAGAGCCATCCCACCATGTCTCAGTAATGCTAATTAGCTTTTAAAATCTGTAACTTTTCAGAGTAATTCTTCATGTACTTGGGATGGAAGAGTTTGAGAATAAGTATGCCTCTAATTTATGCTCTGCAGTAATAGTGATTTTCAACATTGTTCTGTTGCAGAAGATGTAAGCATGAAGAAAGCTGAAGCTACTCAACTATCTGCACCTGTGCCTTCATCTGAACATCATTAAATAATTTACAGTTGTTGTATGCCTGAGCCAGGATGGGAGAGAAAGAAAAGAGGTATCTGGGATGATAGACAGAATGTAGTTTAGCTCTGAATTGAAGCAGACAAAACATTTCATGTAAACTCACTGAACTGAAAAACTTCTAAAGTGTGTCCTCGCCTGGGGAAATATGCATTGTTTGTAAACCTGTAGTAGATGACCATAGAAAGAATGGTGACCAGGAAAATAATTCAGCTGGTGGAAACTGTAATTCCTGTTGAGAAACTATTCCCAGAGAAAATTCCTGGCTCACCCTTTACTTGACAGTCTTGGAGGCAGGCATTAAAAATGCATCAGATCTCCTGGGTCTTGCAGTAAGATGCTCAGAGCAGGCAAGACAAAACTTGTACAGGGAAAGAAGGGATTGTGCTATTCCATTGAAATTAAAGCCTCTCTCCGAAGAGCAAGGTCTCCAACTCATGTTGAATCAAGGTACACAATGAGACCAGCACTGAGAGGGGATGTAATGTGAACAGTATCTTATGATCTGTTTTACATCACTGTCCCCATCTTGAACTCATTTTGAAGTCTTTTTCCAATTCACTATTGTGTGAGAAAGTAGACAATTCTTTAAGCCTACTGCAACCATTCTTTATTTTTGAAGTTGTTTACTTTTTGAGATAGGGATTGTGTATGAATACACAGGTGCAGATACAGACAGCTATGATGAATAAAGATGACTAGGACATCAGCAGTTACTTGTGCTATAAAATTAATTATTACTACAATACTATATAATAGCATTAGTATAATACTATTAAATTATAATAGTAGTCACTATTATAGTTAATAACACAATGTCTAGGGCAACAGGTATAATAATAATACACATTACTGTGTAGAAAGAAAAGTGGTGGCTTAGTGATTCTAATGCATGCAGGCAATCTTCCCTTCCTCTCCTCTCCCCAGCTCCTGAAAAAGTAGTATAAATTTTTAGCAGAGAAAGGCCCATTGAAGTCAGATTCCTGATTGTTTAAACAAGAAACTTGATTATTATATTAACAGAAAGAAAGAGGGTTTTTTTTCAGCAGTGGATGTGAGACAGAAGTGCTGTTGCACAGGGAGTATGGTTCCTAACCCAATGAAAGCTGGGAGTTGCTGCCTTGCACAATGGTGTAACCTCTCTGATCAGGGTTTATGGGAGGTGTCTTGGTACCAAGTACCACTTCCTGGCTCCTGCTGGATTCCCCTGCTGAATGAAAATGGGCAAACTGCCTCTTATTTCCACGCAGGTTCAAAACTCAGCAGGGCTAGAGGAAGGTAAGGCAGTGCCTCAAAAGAAAGAACTCTCTGCGAAGTGATAAATTTCTGTCTTGCATATAGTCAGCTCCTCCCTTGGAGTACACCTGAGACCGGTGGGTTCTGCTCAGTTTGGAGTCAAGATGTTACCCACCAGCTGCTTGACAATGTTACCCCTGGGCAGGGATCTTGCTTTCCCCCTGTACTTCTCTTCGTCTGATGGTAAGAATACAGCTCATTGTGTGAGATGTCACCTCATACAGTACTTATTTTCTTGATGCTGTGTTCGTGAAATGCAGTTCACCATGTACTGTAGTTGGTTGAGGACTTATTGTCATATAAAATTAAAATATCCTCTCTACATTCTTGTTCCACGCATTTTACAGGCTACAATCTGAGCTGGCTAGCAGGTAGCTCCACACAGGGGTCAAGAGTGTTTCAGAAAGAGCTCTCTTCTCTTTGCTCTGCATCCTGCTGGCCAGAAGGCACATTGCCAGAGCAGAGAGAGCTTGAGGGATGTTTTATTGCCCTTGTCTAGGCTACAGATAATGAGGAAGGCCTTTAGTCTCCAGGGCTGTCAATCCAGCAACGTCTCATCTGCATTAAAATTGGTCAAAAGATGTTTGTAAGAGAAAATATAATGAGGGGATGCACTTAGGAAAATGAAAAGCTTGGCTGCTTTTTTATCACTTCTCAGGCACTTTATATCCTTCTCTGATGAGAGCTATTGTCATTCAGGGCAGCTCATCGGCTCCTTGTGCTGGGAGCAGATATGGGCTTGGCACCTTCTTCCTCTCCTGGTGACAGCCAGATACACACTCTGCTCATTTCCTTCCAGATAAAGCTTGCCATCCGCTTTGAAGCTTCTCATATTTCATTTGGCTTGTCAGATAGAAGCCCCTGGTACAGTCCATTCACAAAGATCAGTTTTTTGTTTTGGCATTATATTAGCAGCAGAAATTTCTGAGTTGCCTTCCCCTTTTCCTCACTCTCCTTGTTCCTGGATAAGTGTATGGCTGCTGTAGCCCCTTTCATCCATGCCTCTTGCAAGTGCTGTTACAAGTACTGATGAAGTCTTGCTACTCCCTTGTGTGATGTGTAGATGTTCTCGTTTTCTGATGGTACAACTGCACCTGAATAAATCAGTGGCCATATTTCCAGAAGCAGTGACTGTCTTTTGCTTCCATGGGGTGTTGTCCTTGATGTTATTGCCAGGAATGGTGACTGAGACTACCAAACTAATTGGTGACTGCTGCACGTAGCAAAGGGGGCTAGGAGTTCACAGATGGATTCATTCCACTGGTATAATCTGTCTTTTTTGGTTTTCAATGTGTTCTATCTTAGAAAAGAATCCAGAAAGAGCGGCTGTGGTCCTCTAGAGGGATGGTTCAGTGCATGTCTCAATGGAAATGGCTGAGCAAGGCCAGTTACTATGGAAGGAAAGTGCTGGTTGGAGAGTGCCATGGAGAGAGATCAGATCTTTGCATGACAAATAAAAGCTGTGCCATGTGGCAGGAGAGGAGAACAAAAAGCCTGAAGAGTTAGCATCACCTGTTAGCATTATCACCTCTGCAGAGAAAAAGTCCACTGGCTGGCCATCTTGGATTTAACAGAGAAATGCTATTACCAGTCACCATTGGAACATTTCTAATCACAACAACACCTTGCCTGGAAATGCGTATACATACCAACAGAATGAAGTTTCCCTCAATGTCTTGTTGTGCTATGTATGGAGTGGATTCTCATGTGATTTGTCCAGATAAATTACTCAACCTGCCATGTACCACAATTGTCAGTTGACCTGTTTTGTTCTGAGTTGGACCTATCTATCTTCTGAAATGGGGACTGAACACGATGTATCCTGATGCAAATTGGAATGGAGGAGGAAGGCCCTTCAGGCCTCTTCTCTCTCACCATATGTTTAAGTCTGTAGAGGGTGCTGGCCCATCTGCAGGCAGAGGGACACCTTAATTTCTTGCTCTCAGGGAAAGAACCGATTTTATGAAGCCTCAGTACTGTGGACAGCTAATATGTGCCAGCACTGGGATAGAGAAGGATTAAACAGGGGCTACAGAGGGTCTGGAATGTGCCTCCTCCCCAGCCTCAACCCTTGTGTAGAATAAAATATCCTTGTTTCACAGCAGTTCTGCTGCAAAGGTAGAAGAAATCTGTGACTGGGAGCCTATCAAAGATTATGGCAATATAGGGCCTATAAGAAGAAATACAAGTTGTGTAATTAGGATAAACCCCTTCCCTGTTAGCAAGTTCTACTCCATATTCAGTCAAAGTCCTGTCAGATTATAAAAAGAAAATTTACCCAGGATGGTTATAGTGCCCATGCTATCACAGATATAAATTTACGCTACCATTCTGCTTTGATTTTAAGTTCCTTACATGATTACAAAAATGCTAGGTGCTTCAGACCTGACTGTTTGAGATGCAAAGCACCTGTAGTTCCCAATAAAGGTAGAGTTGTTAGAGCTGAGATCAGTCTGGCTTATTATATTTGGCTTCTGTATCACTGGTCTGTTTGTCCAAACATTTATCTTGTAAACTCAGGGCATTTTCTGTCTGTATGAATGCAAAGGGCACTGTATATAGGTCTGAAAAGATCCTATCTGATCTGTCTGCACTCAGTATGAGAGAAATTTTCTTCATTACTGGTATAGCAATTAAATGCCAGATCAGGTCAAGAGTCACAGGACTAGACAATAAAAAGGAAATGATCAAATCAGATAACAGTTCCTTTTCAACGCTGTCACTGTCTTTTCCTTTCTGTAAAGCTGGGACATTCTGAAAGGGTTACTCAGCAGTCCATTAAGAAGAATCATCTCTTCCCTTATTAAAGTACATTTCAGGACACTATATGGCAGAAACCAGACTGTCTGAGCTCAAGGGAGACCACTCAATCAAAATGGGGAAAAGGTGCAGACTGAAGTGGCAGTGACAGTGTTGAGTAAGCTGGGAGCTCTGGATAGTAGCAGTGCCTGCACTGGATCTGCCAGCCCCAGGCAGGCTGAGTTTCCTTTCTGCTGGGGAGGTATTAGGAGATACCATCACCACAATCAGCTGAGAAATACTTCAAGAAAACAATCTGATAAATATCCACTTGTCATCTTCTAATTACCACCTTCTCCCTCCCTGCCCTGTAAGCTCTCTTGCTGAGCAAAAGGAGTAAATATAATTAAAAACCTTTGCCAACTTTGTAGGAGAGCGCAGGGTTTTAAGAGGTAATACCTATCAGTGATGTAGCTGTTCTGACAATATCTGAATGTAAAATCTGGATTTTCTTTAAAAGTAGCCACCACTTTACCTTTAGCTGCAACTACAGCACAGACACGTGCATGCACACACTGTGTTCTTCCCGTAAGATTCTTGGATTTTTCATTCCTTCTTGTTTTCCTGGTTTCCTCGTGACTGAATACTGACAGGCTGTTCAGTCTGTGTCTCTCTGTGCCCATACAGACTTGGACACCATTGTAGGGCTGTAGCTATTCGCCACGGTGGCCTTCTATGGAGTTACTTGTTTTGTCTATTGTTTTCCCTTGGTCCTTCTTGCTTCTCTTGCTTGTTGGCACACGGCAGTGGGGGAGGACAGAAGAAGACAGAGTCCTCAATTCCCATAGGAGCAGGATATAGACATAGAAACTGTCTCTGCTCTCCAGGGAGGCTGCCAGCCCAGCTCCAAGATTTCCCAGCAGCTGCAGTTCAGAATTCAGCAGTTGTCAGGGATGAGTGACTTTGGAGCCTGGGTCTTGGCCAAACCACCATAGGCAGCTCATTGCACTAATCTAAAACTATAATTGGGAGGTAGGAGGGGGCAGTAGGAGAATGTCTTATCCCCGCCGCAGCCCTGAGTTTGTGTTAATTTAGGATTATAAGAATAATGAATAAACCCAGAAGCCTGTTTCCTTTATTTAGTTAGTTTGGGGGTTGTAACTAGTAATCCATTATTGTCTCTGCAATGTATTCCCAGTCCAGCCTCTTATCAGAGGTGTTTAGCTATGCAGCGCACATAAGGATGCCCATCGGTATTGATATATAGATTCCCAGCACATCTATTGTGTTTTACATGCCTTGCAATTAGCTTTTGCTTTATCTATTGTGAGCCTACCTCGCTGTATGTATGTCAGGAAAAAGAAAAGTGTCACGCTGTGAGGGGGGAGAGGAGGTCTGAAGAATTACTGAGGGAAAGTGGAAAGCAATTTGCACTCTGATGAAAGTAGTGCAGGGCCAGATCCTGCCAAACACAGTTGCTCTGGGGAGCAGCAGTAGCTCCACAAGGCCCGGAATGAAGCCTGTTTTAAAGAAGCAACACTGTGCTCAGTAAGGCTTGGGAGGGATTTGGGGTGTCCAGGATGGAGCAATACTGTAACCCTTCAGCATCAGTGCTGGCATGCTGCAGTGATCAGATGTCTAAGAGAAGAAGAGAAACATGAATGGAGATGACAGGGAATTTTTCCTGATGCTCTGAAATATTCTGAATTTAGACAACAGGGGGTTATGTCCCTGGAGGCAAATAGCCCAGTCAGTAGGACTAAGGGGTCACCATCAGCTCCTCCTTCACAGTGACTGCAGATTTTCCCTGCGGACTCTACTCCCTCCTCTAACCACTTAAATGCTCAAGTTTTGCTTGCTTGCATGGGCTGCTTGTTGCAGGTGTGGGTCCTCAGGGCCTCTGCTAGCAGGTTTCTCAAGTGAATTTCAGCCCCTCGTGATGGGTGAAGCTTGCAATTTGCTTGCTTTCATAAAGGAGGACCCTGCAGAGGCATGGATATGGGCAGGCACTGTACTGGCAAACCAGTGGGCTCTTTACAATGCCGATGTGCTATTTGGATGTACTGTATTCCCCCAGTAGGCACTTTACAGGCTGTGTTAGGCACATGCCCCTTCTCAATCCATGCTCTTCCCTCGGTAAAAGCACATCTCATTCTCTCCATAATTTGTGAGATGAAATAGACATCATTGAAAAATCCAGGCCATACTGATATGTGGAAGGGTCAGATTGGGGTTGCAATTTTAGAGGCAGGCATAGTCCAACACTACAGTTTTCTAAAAGCCTACTACCATAACCTCACACAGGTATAATATTCGCTGTACTTCAAGGAATTTGATATCTGTAAAGGATCTGGCTACCAGCCTGAGATCTGCTGAGAAGCCCACCCTTTGTGCTGTACTATGGTGCTAAGATCGCTCCTGGGGGCACTACTTGATCATTCAAATCCGGCTTAAGACTCTGCTGCACTGAAGTTGTATAAGAGAAGAAATAGGCTGCATTTTGAAGTTAATTAGAGCTTGCTCCAAAGCCTCGGGCAATATGCTTAGCAATAAACACAATGCGGATCATGACTCCAAGTCATTTGGCCATTTTTGCTCCCCTTTGTGCTGCCAAGTGAATAACACTGGAATAAAGACCCAGGGACCTGAGAACGGCTTGGGAGAATCCCCCCATAGCATGGTGTCTTGTGGCATTGAGATCCCTCTGCTTTTTGCACTGTGTGGTCATGCAGATGTGGCAAAGCAAGAATATACTGCCAGCAGCCCGTAAGGCGAGTCTCTTGCCTATACCCGTTTCTCTTTCTAAAACTGTGTCACGCAGGGGGAAAAACAACGTGACCAACTCTGTATGGCTACTTATACGTGGGATCTGGAGAACAGCATTCATCTTATACTAGAGAAGTCATTCCCTCTTTGCCCTAAACGTACTTCTAGGATGTGCTAGACCTCTTCTCAGCTGTAGTGCTGACCCTGATGTGCTCTTCTTGGCACTACTGGTACTGGCTTGTAATCAGTCATGGCTGGTGTTGAAGTTATAAGGGTAACAGTTACAAAGATAACAGTCCACAGACTGGACAGTGGGCTTCTGAAGTTCCTATTTGAGCAGAGCAAGGTGACTTCCCTCTAACTGAATATAACCCTTTTACCTTTTTACCATCACTCTGTCAGCAGACAGCTGGCAGACACAGCTGTGCTGCCTTCAGCTCCATCTGCCAAATGCCCTCAGGAAGGAGGAGGGAAGAGGGGCTGGGGAGGGGGGTAGGGGAAGGAGTAAGTCCAGCTGAAAGGAGTGGTGCTGCTGCATCTATTTTTCTCATTGCCATAGGCTTGTGTTTTTTCTGTGGATCTTTTGACTTGCGCTGGGGCGTGAGGGCACGGTATCTGACTCCATCTGGCCCTCTGTCTTTAATTACCTCACTGCCACTGTTTTCCATGTACTAGCTGTTACCAGTTCAAATCACTCACAAGGTTGGACAGTGATGTAAGCAGTGTTTTTTCTTGTCCCCTGGAAATAAATGATTAGTACATAGAGGAGTCAGGGGTGAGTGGTCAATGCATGAAATGGGGAGGAAAGAGCTGGCAGGAGAGTTTTGAATAGTTGTTGTGAAGTCAGTGAGGATATGCAGGGTGAGGTTGCTAACAAGGGTTGCAATGTCTCTGTAAATTATTCTACTAATAAAGACTCCATTCAATTTTACAAGCATGGTGTCCTTTTATATTATTATCCAATATGCAGTGCATGAAACATCCACCAAATTATCTAACAGGAAATAAATCTGTAAAAGTGCATTATAAATCCCACTGTAACATCTTCAACAGCATTCTTAACAAATGGTCTAAGTCTAGGCACCAAGGACTGTAAGATTGCACTCAAGCAAAGACAGAAATGAATAAATAAATACAATATCGATCTCAAGTTCCACTAACAAATCCACTTCTATTTCAGCAAAAAAATCAATCACTCAAGGCACTATCAGATTTCTCATTTTTATTATCTTAAAAGTCCATCAGCCAGCCCAGACTATGAACAAAGTAGATATATTTAAGAATGGGAGGGAAGGAGAGGAAAAGAAATACGTCACAGAGAAGAAGAAAGATGTATTAAATCAGCTTGAGAACTCCAGGTTAGAATAGTTTGTTCATTTTGTTGTGGTTTTTTTTTTTTTTTTTTTTTTTTTTTTTTTTCAGCTGCAATCAAGAATGGAGATTCTGACACTAGAGAAAAATCACAGCAAAATGTTCTGAAGTCCTGGTGCATTCAGGCACATGATTTCTGTTAAAATGGATATGAACTAGGTAAGCCCTTACCTGGCTTAGAAATACTTTAGCCCAAACTTGCTATGTGTAAGATATTTGGCACTTGTTTATTTTTTTGGGGAAAGGCAGGTTTTATGTATGAAGGAGGGTCGTTTGAGGCTTTGATAACTCAACTTTCAGCCCATGGCCTTTTATGAAACTCCTTTATAATCCTTGGCAAGTTCCTGAAAGGTTGGAGATGATGAGGGGCATTCACATTTAAAACATCCTCTGAGAAAAGTCAGGTAGCTCCTAATCTGCATTTAGTTGGTATGAAATCCTGGGCATAAGGACTGTCTGAATTTCTTCCTGGGGTGGAGAGATACATGAGGGGTATTAATTTGGATGGAGGATCCTAAATTGCTCAGGTTCCTCTGAGAAATCCCATTCTTTCTGAGCAGCTGCTTCTGCTCTCTGGTATAGGTGCTGGCAGAACGTGGGGCACCTGTGTTTGGTATCCTCACAGAATGTGATCCTGCACATAACTTGCTTCCCAGGGCTTGCTCTTGTAACTGGCCTGTAGGGAGATACAGGGTACAACTAAAAGAGGGGTGGTTGTACTCTGCTCTGAATTTCTTTCTCAGTACATTAGGCACTCTAAAGATTATTTTTATAGTCCCAAAAGGGGATGTTGTGCAGGTATTGCCAGGATTAGGCTGCTGTACAATGTGCTGTATGATGAATTCATCACCTAAATATCTGATTTTATTCCCAAAGAAAGTTCTTTTGGCCTCTTCACTTGCAGATGGTCTACAACTGGCCTTTACCCTAGGCAGCTCTTTTTTAATTCTCACATTTGATAATCTGTCTTTGCTGTATCTCATCTCATGTGAGGGAGATACAAACTGGCCACAAGTTCTGATTTCACTTCTCTGTCTTCACCTGTGAAATGGAAATTACAGCATTTTCCTGACTTGCAAAGATATTATGGGGATAATGCACTGGAAACCTTCAGGTGCTGAAGTTCTTTCACAAAAGGATCTATACAGTTTTCTGGAATTGGTAAAAGAGGTGATCTTTTGCTGCAGCACTTTATTGAACCAAGGTGGTTTTTCTGTTCGCTGCAGAACATTTTGCATTGTCAAACCCCCACTTAAAACATGACTACAAGACATCAAGGACAAGAGAAAAAAGATATCTCAGCAGCACTAATTAAAGACAAAGTAACAAATGTTAGCTGTTCTTTCAGTGGAGGTCTTTATGTTTCTAACTCAAAGTCTAAAAAACATATTGATTCCTGCTGATAATTTTCTTGCCTTTCTTGAAATATTGATATTGTTAAAAAGAATATTTAAATCATAATTCCAAACCATGCTTCAATAGCCTAGTCAAACAAATCCGTTGTTCTTGTATAACTTTAAAAATATTTGCTTGGTTACCAGAGGGTATTTATTGAATTTAGACTGTAATGTTCAGATCTAGGTACAATCTGAAAATACTCTTTTCCCAATGCTGCTGTGTTTCTTCCTCAGATCTTTCGTGCCCATTTATTCTTCCAAATGACATTTCTAACTCATTCTCAACTTTGTTTTAATTACTGGAGCTGGTTGGCGTGCGTTTTTACCTTACTGCACTGTGATTCAGTGCAGACATAAATATCCAGCCATAAGAATCGAATTACAAGACCACAGACTTGTAAAATCAGTGTGAACACTGCCACAGTCTCTGATTGAGCCGTTTACAGTCTTGTAGTGAAAATAATCTAACAGGGTCCATTTCATTTCAACCGAGAACCTGCATCTTACTGCTAATAATGTCTCCTTACCCTGAAATGGGTAGAAACACCTGTCCTTTTTCACTTATTAGAACAGGATAAAAATGAGCCTTTCTGTAAATGAAAGTCAGTTCCCAAGTGTCTTGTCTGGGACGTGGTAGATATGTGCCCCTCAGTAAGTGTGAATTTGAGAGGAAAAAAAAATCTGTTTATAGGAGATTAAGTCTGATGAGAGGCTACTTAGGAAGTTGTTTCTGAGGACAGGGAAAAGAGAAGTGAGTTTGAAAAGAAGCAGAAGAGAAGACTGTTAAAAATTTATGCTGCATAAAAAGAAATGCTCTTACAGAATTTCATCTCAATATAAACATTTCCATGGTCTGTGGAACATCTATAGAAAGCTAGAGAGGTGCTTGGAAAGCACTACTTCAACATAAATTCAGAGGCCAAGCTGCTTTCCAAACCAGACCTCATCTCAATTTTGGGCAGCAAAGCAAAGAATACAGTATCTTCTAAGTTTCACTACCTTGCTTGCACTACTGAGGTGCTATAATGACCTTGGCTATTTACCTTTTCAGAAAATTTCTTCGTCTGCTTTTGGCAGCCAGAAGACAATAAAATTAATATACAAACTCCTAAACTCCTTGTTAAGAACTTGCACAGGCTGTCAGGCACCATGCAGGCATCTAAACCCTGGGACTACCAGTGTTAGCAGAGAAGGTCATTTCCTACCGTGGCCAGGCAAAATGTTTACTGTTTTCTTTCAGAAGAGCTATTGTTGTGATACTGGTGAGTCAGAAGTATGATTGGGAAGACTAGTGAAACCTCACCTTGCATGTCCGATGCTTTTGAAAAACCTTTGAGTTATTTCATAAATCAGACACTGGCAACTAAAAACTAGATATCCAGGTGATCTGTCTGCTGGATTGCAAGCCAGGGGTTTCTCAATTCTCTTAGTGTCGATTCTGGTTGCTGCTCTCAGCAGCTTCTTTCAGCCCTGGTTTCTTCACTGGTAAAGGTTTGGAAAATCAGTTGTTACATATGAATAACCTGCTTAATTTAACCTTGTGTGAACTGTTCATTAAAGAATCCTGATTGTATTAGTTTTTCACAAAGTATTCTCTGAATAATTCACACAAGCACATTGCAGCTAGTGAGGCACTGGTCTATCTGGTTTATTTAATTGTACAGATTCTAGTTCTGTGGTCTTTGAGAACCCCTCACAATCTTTACTGAGCATTTAGCCTCAAAATCTCTATGTGAAATAAAGCAGCCCTCCATTTTACAGCTGAGGAAATGAGGTACTCAAAAACAGTGCAGAGGATTTCCATAACCCAGACAATTCAGCTTTCAACACTTTCATTCAATTCAACTTGCAATCCAGACTAAATATGAAATCTCAATTATGAGGGAAAATACTGCCAGCAATTTGTAGTAATAGTAGTAGTAATTCATGCTAAAATTTGTAAAATTCTGGTTACTCATGATCTTAAAAAAATCAGAAGTAGGTAAAAGACCAGTAACATTTTGCCACCAAATATAACAGGGCTGGTGTGAATAAACTTGTGCATGTTACATAAAACCAACATATAGGGATTTTTCTGTCATTTGGTAGCATCAGAAAGACATAAATATTGCTAGAGAATACCTAGAGTTTGTTACACTAATATGTTACTGCAGTTGTAAACAGGTGAACCATCATGCATTTCACTGCAGAAGTTCAGTAACATCTCTGGGAAGTCTAGTGGGAGGTGTCCTTGCTCATGACAGGGGGGTTGGAACTCAATGATGTTTAAGATCCCTTCCAACTGTAACCATTCTATGATTCTGTGATCTCAATTACTGAACTCCACTCCTGATACTGATATATATGGCTTGGAATATGTAGCAGAGAATCAGACTCACTGATTTTACTTCTGTGGCAGTAACACTACCAAGGCTGCAGGGCTGGTTAGAAATAGCCAGGGAAATTTGAACACCCAAATCAGGTGGGCTCAGAGTGAGGCAATTGTCACCTGCCTTCGTTTATTGCAGCACAATCACAGCCACACGTCTGAAGTAATGAAGTTGTGAAAGCTCCTGTTTATCCACAGGGCTGGTGTAGATGGGTTGTGGCAGTATCAGTTCCTGCCCTCACACTTGCTAGTCTGCTTGCTACAGCCACCTCTGGCAAGGCTAACTCACCCGCTCTTTGTGCTGCCCAAAAGGTCCCTGTTTCCAGGTAGTATCTAACTCTTGCCTATGGGAAACTAGACAGAGATGGCTCTGTTAGCTTTCATTCACTGCCCATTGGGCCTCTATCCATCATTATTGTGGTCAGTGGTGCAATGGCAATTCCTTGAGTATGGGAAAGAGCCTTTCCTCTCTTCATACTTATTTGTGATATGTGCCAGAGATTTGGGCACAGGGAATCTCACATGATGCACTGTAGGACTGTTCATCACCTGCTGAATTCTTAAGACACTTGCAGCAGGAATTATTTTTTTCTCATTCATCTCACTTTTCTTCTCTCCTGCCTCCCACCCAGAGAAGAGACAGCTCTTTCTTGTCACCTCCCATTGCCTTACAGACTAAAGAAAGTAAGGAGAAAATGATTCCCAAGTTGACGTTCTCCTGAAGTTTCTAATAAGACTGTAATTTGAGTCTTATCATTTGAGAAGCACATTCATATAGCAGAGTTTTGCTTTGGGCTGTGTTAGTGATGTTTATCAGACCCATGTATCTGCAAAAAATAATGTGAGAAGGTCTGCAAGACAGGAGGGACAAAGTGGAGTGTAGCTGCTTGAGTAAGGGTTGACAGCTAGTACAGGAGGGAGACCTCATCTGCAAGGAGCTGGGGAGATGTACAACTGCTGGTCTGCCAGAGGCAGCAACATCCATGAGGCTGTTTGTCTCTTAGAACAGGGTTGAAGCCACAGAGTCATGAAAAAAATATCTGTACAGTAGGCTGTCTGGAGAGATTTGCTCCCAAAGCCATCATTCACCATTCAGAAGAGCTCCAGTGCAGGAGCTGGGCTGCAGCTCACTAGAACAACATGGATTAAAGCCAGTTTGACTCTTTCTCCTTTGAGCAACAACTTTTCCCTTTTGCCTAACCCTGTCTACTGATTTTACCAGCACAAAAAGCCAACAGCAGATAAACTGGCTTCTGTCAGCCTGCCAAGGTTAGAACCAGTCACAAAGATCTGTCTTTTTACTTGACATTCAGTAGCTAGGACAGAAAAGATAGTCAGGTTCTTCTTTTTTATTTCTTTCACTAAAAATTTGCTCTATTTCTGTTCTCTGATGAATTAGTAAAGAGCTTTTGCTGATGACTCTTACCCTTTTCTGCTCTCAAATCCCAGGGCTACTGAGCTGTGACAATTTAAATGAGTGAGATTTCTGAAAACTGATGAGTGCAATTTTAAATGTCTCGTTGAAACACATAACCAAATCCTCCTAAAAGCTGCCTGCAGGACAGTGATGTTCCTTGTTGTGGAAGCATTTTTCTCATTGTGAAGAATCCAATTAACTGAATGAAACTCATAATGACAATGGGTTGTCAGCCTCTGTTGTTTGTCATGGGCTATCTCCACTGGATACTACCAGTAGCCCTTTAGATGTCTGTGTTGTCCTGTGATACTCACATGGCAAGATGCACATCCACCTTCCAAAGATCTCTGCGTATACAGATTTAAATGTTTAATTTGGTCTATTTCTACAATCACTTAATACCAAAGCACCAACTAACCCTGACTGGAATTTACTCTTCTTCCTTTACCTGTTGACCTGTACTGAGTACCGAACATATTTAAAACACTTTATCCCAAAATATTCAGTACATCGACAGACCAAGCAATGTCAGGAAAGAAATGGTTTTTCTCCATGTTAACTAGTGGGAAATTATTATTCTGTGGGATTGGAGGAGTTAGTCTCTGCCAGGGGCTTCCTCTATAACCTGAACATATCCACTTGGACCAAAATCAGGTCGCTTATTTCACCAAAGCAGGTGTTTAGGTGCTTCCTATGTCCCCTCAAGTTCAGGGCAATGCGAAATGCTTTATCCCACCTTCTCTTCAACACTGAATCACTGTCCAGGGACACCTACGTGATCTCACTGAGCAGCAGCTTCCCAAGAATGTAGAGAGAGTAGCAGTATTTGTACCGCCTGGCCCAAGTGCCTAATGAGCATGGGTGCTTCGCGCTGGTGCCATCAAAGCCTGGGGTCTGGATTTATCTTGCTAGCTCTAGGTGCCTCTGCTGTGTAGCAACCTACAGCTGGATGAGTTGCTGTCTTACAGTGTCAATGCGAAGAACTAGACACTTTCAGCCTTGCTTCACCTGACTTACAGAATGGCTAGAGTTGGAAGGGACATTGAAGATTATGTATGTTATGTAAGTTATAGTATGACTATCTCATACTCTTTTAGGCTGAGGAAGATGGCACTCTGGAAGCACTTGTTTCTGGTTGTTGGCTCAACCCGAGACACCGATGTGTGTTCAAGTGGAGACCATTCTCTGACCCTCTGTTCAGCTGTATACCAAGCAAAAAGCACAAACTGCCTTATATGCTTCAGAGTTTCAGTATGGTGCTTCAAGACTTGTGGCAGCTGAGACTTTCAGCTCTGAATCTCTGCTCCCATTTCATCCTTTTTCCCCTAGGTTAGGCTCAATCTGTGTCCATACCTCATTTGCCCTCAGGTGTAATCAAATACTTCTCATACTCTGAGACTGTGGGTAGCAGTTAGTGATTACATAAATCAGACAAATATGAAATTTTAGGGACAACTAAGAATGAAACCCAGAAAATGCTGAAGAGTGAGGAGTGACAGACAGGGTTGGAAAATATTTCCCTGTGTTCAGGAGCTGTCTGAATTTTGGCTAGCTGGGATTGCATGGAAGTAGGAAGGACTTTTTTTCCTGTGAAATTGCTCAAGATAACAGTTGGTTTCATTCAGGGCCTTTTCTCCATCTCCTCTTTTTTTTTTTTTTTTTTTTCTTGGAGTGTGGTGAAAGGG